>MEHQ01002791.1:8267-77136 GCA_008828725.1 Saccharina japonica
CCCCCCCCCCCCCCCCCCCCCGCCCCCGGGATACAAGGAACGGCAACGCAACGCGGCTGCGGCGCAACTGCGCGCGAGTCCACCTGCCTCTCTTCATTCGAAGCATACACACCCTTACAATAGTCCACACCTCGGGAGGATCATGATCTACTATTGTGGATATTAAGGGGAGCCATAGTAAACAGGACCAAATAGTGTTAGTAAAACTAGGTAAATATATACCTGGTGCAATACCTGGTAGTCTTTTTGCGTGCACCGTAGGTTCTATTTTCTACCTGGTATGGTCCACCGTAGCAGTTCCTTGTCTGCCGTTTGTGAGAAGGCTTGTATGCAGGATCTTCGTATGAATAGTACAGCTCTAACCCAGGAAACACGTGCTATAATATATAAATAAATAATAGATCATACGGACTATACGGGGTCCCACCCGGTAACAAGAGCTAAATCAGACAGATCAGACAGATCAGACAGATCAGACAGATCATACACATCTTACAGATCATACAGATCATACAGATCAAGAATATATCTGCCTCGAAAGATCTACATCATGAAATGGGAATCGATGATTTGCCCCCGAGGTGTGCCACATTCTCAGTCCAAAAATGGAATATTTAGGGGGGAAAGGCCAAGCAAAGAAAAGGTCTTGAAATTCCCAATGTTGCCGCGTATACGTGCGTAGGTCTTCAGAACCAAAGAGTAAAAAAAACGCTGATTGTAGGTTTAGGTTCACATGGACGTCATACCCTCGGGTCGGTCCTCCGTAGGCTCCTTGGCTCGCCCCACCCCGACTCCCATCAGAGGGCAACCAGCACGCCTCCAAGAAAAACAAACAACATATGATCAACATCCAACCAACACGCCTTCGGGAAAAACAAATAAACACGATGAACACGACCACTATTAAATAATAGAGGAGCAATCAAACACAGAGAAACCCGAATTCCTATGTCCAACCACGCCCTACGTATGTACGTCCCTTTCAAGAGAGGAGAGGAGAGGTTCGGGTACAGTACTTGGGGGGACAAACCAACAACGCCGCTTCCATCCAGCCCCACCCCCACCCCCACCCCCACCCCTATCCGGGGCGCCTCGCCCCCCTCCTTGCCCAACAGCGCTCACCTCTTTAAAAGGAAGCGACACGCGCAGCAGCTCCGAAGGTTGTAAGCGGTCCATCATCTTAATGCTCTTAATTTTCGCCCTCTCCACCCCTCCCCCCGTGCCCCCTCCTCCCCCTCCTCCTCCCCCCCCGCCCGGCCCCGCGCCGCCGCCGCCACGGCTAACCCCCCGTCGCCCCGGGACTTCCCTGGGCCGCTAACCACCGCCTTCAAGTGGTCGCATCGACGGCGAAGAGTCGGGTGTACGCCGGACCTGGCCCGCCCCTCAGCCGCCACCCCGCTACCACCGCTCGCCGCCCGCCCCGCCTCCGCGCTGCCTCCTCCGGGCTAGTTAGTGCTTGCATCTGATGCACGTGAGGGGCTGCGGCGTCGCAGCATCTCTCTGCAATAAATACAAAAGCAGCGTCGTCAGAAGGAGGCGGCTCGCCTGCAAGCGCGCGCGCGCCATTTTCGTGTGTTGCACGCGGTGTGTGGTATTTATCGCCAAAATAGGGTATGAGGTGGGGGGGGGCGGGGCGGGAAGGGGAAGGGAGGGAGGGGGGAGTGAGGGGAGAGGAGGAGGGAGGAGGAGGGAGGGGAGAGGGGAGGGGCAGGCGGGGGGGGGGCGGGAGACCGAGGGGAGGGAGGGGAAGGAGGGAGGGGAAGAGGGGAGGGCGGGCCGGGGAGGGAGGGAGGGAGAAGGGGAGAAAGGGAGAGAGGGGAGGGGAGGGAGGGAGGGAGGGAGGGAGAGAGGCAGGGGAGGAGGGGGAGGGAGGGGCGAGAGGAGGGTGCGGGGGAGGGAAGGAGAGGGAGGGAGGGAGGGAGGGCGGGAGGGCGGAAGGGAGAGAAATGGGGAAGGTTGAAGGGAGGGAGTTTCAGACAGCTTATCGTTAGGCGGGGTGGGCTTGTTTACAACGTCTGTGAAAAACCGGGCAAGATGCAGAGCCTAGACCAAAAACGACCGTCCGTCAGCGAAGGTGCGCGTCTCTTTTGCTGTAGCGACAAGACACCTCGAAAAAGCGACGCAGCGTAACGCGACACGACGCGACGAGAACAGCGGTGCGACGGTGGCGGAGGCGGTCGGCCCGTCCGTCCGTCGGTCGGGATGCGAAAGCCTTCCCAAGAACGTACAAAACGTGAACAATTCAACTTAATAGTTCCATAAAAACAATACCGGTGTGCATGCATTCCGCGGTCGTCTCCGTCTGAACGAGACCGCCGTAAACGAAGCGGGGGCGGGAGGGGGCGGCATCCAAGACGAAATTACCGCACCACAACGGCCTAACCCCACAACCGCCGACAATGTACAACGACGGGCAACGCCAGCAGCGTCAGTTCCACAATGATCATCAACAAGTTGTTAGTGGATGAGCTGCGGCAAGTTCCACACTACCCGGAGAGTTTACTCTTCGGGTGGCTATCCCCACCGCACCGGGCCCCTTCGGGGGTCAGGTCGGGTCAACATGCTCAAAACCCGAAGGTCGTAGACAGCAAGGGCTGATACCTCCGAGGGAGCATGGAGTGAATTGACACACGACACGAAGTGACGAAGTGAGACGTGGAAGTGTGGAGGGCGTAAGCTTTATTTTGAAAGGAAAAAAAAAAAAAAAAAAAAAAAAAAAAAAAACAGCAACAACACCACCACCACCACCAACGACGACGACGACGACGACGACGACGACAACAACACCAACAACACCAACACCAACCCACCACCACCACCACCAACGACGACGACGACGACGACGACGACGACGACGACAACAACACCACCAACACCAACACCAACACCAACACCAACAACAACAGCAACAACAACAACAACAACAACAACAACAACAACAACAAAAAACAACAACAAACACCAACAACAACAACAACAACAACAACAACAACAACAAAAAACAACAACAAACTCCAACAACACTACCAACACCACCAACACCACCAACACCACCAACAACAAAAAAGCAGCCGCGCGTCGATATGCCCTGCAAGTGTCCTTTGCTCGGAGGGGGGGCGGGGGTGGTGCTCGGGCGGAAGAGACTCGCCACAAAAAAAAAAAAAAACAACAACAACAACATCCCCTTGTTCACCTCAGCAGGCCATCCAAAGGCTGCGCGTCCGCCCTAATCGCGCCCGTCCCGTCTGTGGAAGGCTTCGCCCGTCTTACGAAATCCACCACGATGTGTCGCTCTTCGCAAAACGCCTGGCCAGACCTTATCAACGCCTAACGGCCGGGGGGCGGGGCGGGGCAGGGCGGAGCGGGGCATGCACGGCAACAAAATCGACACGCGTTAGCCCTTTTATACCCCTTTTATGGCTGCACTGCACGCCCGTTTCGGAGGGACAAATTACTTGGAATTAGAGAAAAAATAAAGTTTCTGCACAATTGCTGTAGTAGTGCATTAATAAAGAAAAAAAAGGGGAGAAAAATAAATACATAACCACGCCTTTGCGGACCAACCCGCTTGGAATTGCAGTCGGACAATTTCTGCAGCGGTGCAAACGAGTCACGAGTAAGTGCGGGGAGTTACCATACAGAAACTTTTACAGCCGTAAAACCGGTCCGGCGCTTGGTGGGGTTTCGGAAAGGATTTTTTTCCTCTCAGGGCGCCAGAGAGGCTACGGTACGGGTAGCGAGTCGCGAGGAGGAAGGAGGTGGAAGAGAGTCAGCGCTTGCCTCCCGCATGTTATTGAAGGGACAAAACGAACGGTCGGCACACGACGAAAAATGACAGCACGTTACAAGGCAAGCCATCGAAAAGGCCAAAGCGGCAGCCAGATACACGCACACAAACGACCGCCGTGAACCACCAACACCACCAACACCAACACCACCACCAACAAGTGTTGGTGTTGGTGTTACAACACCAACACCATCAGCACCACCACCACACGCCACTTACCACCGCTTACCACCACATACCACCACCTACCACCACCGCCACCACCAAGCCTAACCGAGCGCCCCAAGCGGGCACTTCCCCCACACCCAAACGCGAATCCCATAGCCCCCGCTTTCTCTCTCACCAACGTGGCCTCCAAGCGAGAATCTAGAAAGAAGCTGCGCCCCTCCTCCTCGTCCTGCCTTCTCGCAGCCTTTCCCCTGACCACAAGCCCCGTGGCACTCCCTTCCACCGCCGCCGCCGACGCCCCCACCGTTCTCGGCCTAGCTCCCGCCGCCCCCCCCCCCCCCCCNGGTGTCCTCGATGACTTCACCGACAACCCCCCAATTGCGACGGCTCCCGCCGCCGCCGTCGTTACCGACGGCGACGGGCGCGGCGGCAGCGGCGGCGGCGCGGCGGAGGGAAGCACCACCGCGGCCACCTTGCTGGAGAAGCTGAGGGGGCGGCGCACGAAGGGCGAGGCGGCGGGCGCGTGCAGCCTCTTCATGATGATGTCGTAGTCGCGCCCGTGGTAGCTGTGGCCGAACCCTTCGTCCTCGCTGCCGCTGGAGGACTGGTGCAGGGTCGGGAGCCCGGCGGGCGGGGACTCCAAGGGCTCGCGCATTGTCTGGGCGGCGGCGGCGGCAGCGGCGGCGGCGTCGCCGGCAGAAGCAGCGGCAGCGGCAGCAGAAGCAGAAGCGGCGGCAGCGGCAGCGGCAGCAGAATTGGGGCCGGTAGCAGCAGCAGCGGCGGTACCGGCACCGGCACCGGGGAATGCCCGAGTCGCCGCTCCCGGTGTCACCCCCGGAGCCGCTTCCGGAGTCACCGCCGGGGGCAAAGTTAAGGAGATTGCCGCCGACGCGCGGACTGATCGTGTTCGGCTAGCGTTGTTACGAGCACCGCCGCTGCCGCCACCGGCACCACCTCTTCTTCCGCCGCGATTGTTGCCGCCGCGACCACCACCACTGCCACCGCGACCACCGCCCCCAACACCACTACCACCGCCCCCATCATCACCACCACTACCAACACCACCGACAACACCACCACCACCACCACCACCACCACCACCACCGCCACGACTACTACCGCCACCACTACTACCGCCACCACCACTACCGCCCCCACCACTACCGCCACCGCCACTACCGCCACCACCACTACCGCCACCACCACTACCACCACCGCCGCCGCCACCGCCGCCCGAGGCACCTCGAGAGCTCGGCGCCGCCACCGTTAACCCCGACGCCTGATGGTGCCCGTTCCTAGGACTACGGGCGGCGAAGTGCGAGTAGCGCTGGCCCGGCTGTGCCACCGACCGGAAGGGGGGCGGCGAGGTCTTCGTGCGCCCGGGGACGGGCATGGCTTGCGCCGGTCTCCGCTGCGAGTGTGAGCGGGTGACGGGGTCGGTCCAAATTTCGCCCAAGGACGACGACATCGCAGGGTGGCAAGTCTGGCAGAGCGGGCTGGACGAGCGGCCGGCGCACCGCACCGCGCCGCACCGACTTGGGTGTATATTTGCCGCGCGAGCACAGCAATCAGGGAGTCAAGGAAACACCCTCCCCAGCGCGCGGCTTGACTGTTGCTTCTGTCGAAGGCTTGCGGCTCCTCCTCCTGTTTGTTTGTCCTCCTCCTACTCGTCCTGCTCCTCCTCTTGGTCCTCCTGCGTGGATTGCTGGGATCGGCGAGACGAGAAGAGGGAGGGAGGGAGGGAGGGAGGGAGGGGGGTTATATAGGATCATCAGCAGCGCCGGAAATTGAGCCGGCATCCGTGTCCACCACTTGGTACAGAGGTTGTGAGTACAATATCATACAGATAGTAGTGGTCCCTCTATAGTGCCTGTGAAACCGCTTGCCACATATGCGATTAACCAGTGTGGAAGTGTGCGGAGTAGTGCTGGTTCCCGCCAAAGTGACAGTATTGTTGACTGGCGCAAACTGTCACTATAGAGGGACCATTACTGCTGCTGTAATGTAATTGTCACTGTACACTATTCGAAGAGGGCGTGGTAATACTGTGCACCTATATCGTGCATGAATCCTCTTGCGACTTAGACTTGCATCTGCAGCTTCTGACAAGAAGATACCGGTACTCTTGTGATACACAGACTACGACCACTCGTCCGGGAATGTAAGGATCATCATAAGATCTTTAATAATATCCAAACGGTCCTTACATGTTCAGACAATGTAGTACCAGGTACCATAGACTTTCTTACATATACCTACCCCCCTTCGGAGGACACACCCTCGGCAATTATCTCGCGCCTCTGACAACCTCCTCAGCTCGTAATTGCCGACGGGGAATGTCCTTCTTTTTCAGGATCGATCCTCAAGTTAATTTGTTCCGATTTGGAAACATTTTGATATTTCAGGATTGATCGTTACTGCAATATACGTACTGGTGGCTGGTGACCGTGAGGGGCGGGGGGGGTGGTTGTCGTGGTGGTATACAGCAGGTCGCCACACCTGTGCCGGGGTCGGCGGCGCCGTGGCCGCGTGGGCGGGGGCGGCGATTGCGGAATGCGTCCGGGGGACGGTGGGCAGGGTGTCGGGGAGGGGGGGTAGACTGCGGTTGGAGCGTCAAGGAAATCGACTCCGCCTTGCTTTCCCGAACGTATCAGAGGAGGAATACGTGCTTGGCGACCGCAGCTTGTAGTTTGCCCCTCACAAGTGTTTTGGCGGCGGCCAAGCACGAATTCTTCCTCTGCCAATTTGAGGAAAGCAATGCGGGGTTGATTTTCCCTGACGCTGCAACAGCAGTCTATCCCCCCCTCCCCGACACCCTGCCCACCGTCCCACAGACGCATCCCGCAGTCGCCGCCCCCGCCCACGCAGCTACTGCTTGCTGTACGTAGACATTTGTCGACATGGTATTTTTGAACCTTGCTTCTTCTGCGCGCACAACATCTCGAGAAGGCCCTGCACCACTGCTGAGCTCTTGGCATTGGCAAGTCGCCCATTGCAACAAGTCGTGAGCGTCCCCTGCCCTCTGCCTGCTTTTACACTTTGTCCTATGATATCTACTTCCTTGAGCGAGTGAAGCGGGCAGCGCAGCCGCCCGCGGGGCGCAGCCTTGTATGCAGCCGGTAAAATCGTAAACTATTGTGAGTCTTCATCTTCGCAAAAATTCTCCATACACTGTCCCGGAATATAAGGATCCTTTGGATTGAATAGTACTTGAAAAAAAGTCCTTACTTTTCGGGGGGGGGGTGTACTACGAGTATAATACCAGGTACTACTCGTACTATATCAGTAACTTCAACTTTGTAAACTACACTGCTGTGCTGCATACAACAATACAGCGGGACTAATCTTGCTATTAATACTTGCTGCTGCTGCTGCGTTGTGCTGTTGTGCTGCTGCTGCTGCGTTGTGCTGCTGCTGCGCTGTACTGCTGCTGCGTACAATGGCTCTCGTGAGGCCGGACAGAATGTTTTTTTTTTTTTTTTTTATTTTCCATCCCATTTATTATCTTCGCACTTCCGTCTCTCCCTCCCTAGTCGTAACTCAGATCCGGGGTCACAAAGTAGGCTCCTCTCCCTCCTCCCCCACTACGGTTCTTGCCTTCATTTTTATCGCGCAGAGGGTTCAGCCTTCCCAACGCTCGTCGACTTTCATCGAATTTTGCTAACTCACGCTCTCGCGCTTTAGTCAAGATATTTTTTTTGCGAGAAAAAGTGCCTAAGAGCATGCACTCGGCGGGGCTCGAACTCGCTTTCTTGACGCTTACAGGCTTCGTGGTTACCTGCTAGCCCACCGGGGCGACCGTACACGGACTATAAATCAAGGTCGTAAACGAGTATATAGTATCATTGAAAATGGAATTACGCCAACACAAACACGTCATTTTACAATGAAACGTCAAAATATCAAACAAACAAACAAAAATGGAATACTCGTACAGACAAAAGACAGACGATAGATGATGTGTTAGAAAATAAGAACGACGGCGGTACGACGATGGGAGTGATGTCAAACTATACCAATTTTGAGAGGAGGTGCACCACCACCACCAGCAGCAGCAGCAGCAGCAGCAGCAGTAACAGCAGACCAGCCCGTACGATTATTGACGATGTACTATTAATAGTGTAATAATGTAATAATAGTACGACCTAAATACTACCAGGTACCAGGTATCTCGTATACTACTCGTGTGCTGTTGATCGTAATAATAATAACCCGAATTGGGCGAGCAGTGATGACTGATGATAGATGTGTGACCCCATTCGCCAATCGAAGAAAGCCCCGTTCTATGGGCTATGACCCTCAAGTCAATGACCCTCGCGTCATACTCGTAGCCCATAGGCCCCGTTGCTCCGTTCGCCAGCCCATTTTTGCAGTAACAAAACTCAATCGTGTACACGTACGACACTAAAGACTCAATAGTACGTACGACGTACGAGTACCTGGTAAATGGTATGCCCTGTGCTGCGACAAGACTGGAGAGGGAGCCAACCTCCTCTGGTACAATATAGAAGTGCTGCTACTTGTTGCATAGCTGGTATACGACGAGCACGAGAATTTACAGCACTCCCCCTGCTGCTGCTGCAACGATAACGATGCAACGTATATATACGAGCACAACCAACGTGGCGAAAAGTATAACACGAATATTCGCGTACGGTACTCGTACTCTTCCATACGTCCATACGTACGGAATTTGATGATAACTAAAACTAATACGTGCGAGGTAGAAGGTATCATGCATACGTGCCGTCGTATTATATGTATAATACGTCCTTCGATGCTTCAATTGTTTCAACGCAAGAGACACAGCACGAGCACACGGAACACACACTAGGCACAGCAGTACGAGTAGTTGTTATCGTAGCTGCTTGTTGCAGCTGCTACCTGTAACTCTCCTGTGCGCTGCGGCTACGGTGCTCCTAGCAACTCTACATACGTACGAAGAGCAGCAGCAAGCTCTCGCGGGTTGGGCAGCGGCGGGGCTGGTCGCCGTCCAGCTCATTCTATGTATATAGCGGAACATGCACACTCACTCACAATCTGATCTGGGAATATCTCCCAAGACGAAGCAGGTTCTGTCTGTCTGGCGTCTGGTGCCGCTGCTTGCATCTCGAACAAAATGGGGGTCATCGTCATGACGTCATTTCCAGGGTACATCGTATCTGGTTTCAAATGACTATCTTTGTTGAGGCAATTAGTAGGCCTGTCCGTTGTCTGGCCCGAGGCAACCGCAACGTGCCCCAAGAAACAGGGGCATCGCACGACTCCCGCCTAGCGGTACGCGTACGTACGTACGTAGTGGTGGTCTACGTGCAGCACCGACGTCGCTGTTGCTTTCCAGGCGGGATGACAATGCAAAAAAGGAATTCGATTCACACGCGTATGATATGATACACTGCAGCAACACGATACGTATAAAACACGGACTACGCTTGACTCTCTCATCTTATTACTGGTGCTGTTCGGCACTTTTATCGTATCGTTTTGGTGTTTTGATTAGATGGTAGAAAAATTCGCACAAAACCCTCAACTGACTCGAGCGACTTGCGGCATAGGAGCACCCATCGTTCAAGGGTCAAGCTAGCCCGACACGGCGCAGCCCGCCGTCGCCACAAGCCACCGACAAGGCAAGGCCTCTACGGACAGAAAGAAAGAGAGGCATATATCACCTGTGATGCGCGCTCCTGCAGGGACTTCGCTCCTCCTCCTGCTCCCTCCTCCGAAAAAGGTACGGTGAAAAAAGTGAGAAGAGATACGTAAAGCTCCCCGGTATATATGTATGTTTGTCGTCGTTGCACCTTGTCCTAGGACGGAAGAGTGCTTCCACGACTGACCGATGAGACCCTGCCAGCTGGCTGCTCCGCTTCTGTCGCGGCCCCTACCGGGCGGCGCGGGCTTTCTCTGAATTCGCAGAAGCCTCGGACTATTTTGAGCACACAAAAGTGCATATTTCCAAGCGAACAGAAATAGACAGTGTTCAATAGACATGGAAGGCTTGTGTCGGGAGGGGATATGTAGAGAACGATATGGCGCCGCCCGCCCCCACGCGGACCATCACTCGCTGGCCCTGGCTCGCGCACTCGTTCAGGCTTCGTGGCATCCCATGGCAGCGGAGGTGCCACCCCACGGCACAGCAGACGGGCAAATTCTACCTCGTAATGTGTGCGGAGAGCTGCTTAAACAAGAGAGTCTTTGATAACACAAACAAAACGACGTTACTTATCGATTGATCGAGCATCTTTGGTCTTTGGTATCTTTATCTTTGATCTTCGACCGTTGCAAAAGAGACACACGACGTTACACGTTACACCCTGTATCTACAATCCACAGCAGTATTATTGCGGTAGTACCACGCGTGTACTGTAGCGCCTAGCACACTACAGTAACCGCTGTACACACTGATGGCTGGTGGTGCTCGATGCTCGACCAGCACCACCCATGCGCGCGTTAGACTTCCACACTACAGTACTTGTTCCATAAAAAAAGCGTCCTCTTTTTTTACGAAGAACACGCACGTATACGTTCGTACGTAGCTTTCGATCTGATGCGGGCTGCGGGCCGCTACGCGTACTGCTACGAGTAACTACTGCTGACGTTTGGTAAAACATGAACGCCAAAATATCTAAATGCCGGCATGTATTATTTTGTGTACAGATAGCCGTCAAGATTATCGCAACGGAACAAAGCCAACTATTATATGAGCATTTATTTGCATCGTGGCGCGTGCATCAGGCCCAGGTTGGCCAGTTTTCGACGCAATCACATGCAAAATATGACGAGAACACCCATCGCATGCATGCCGGTGGTACGAGTGTAACCGGTACCTGGTGTGTATGTGTATATACATACGTGTAACCGGGTGCATGGTCTCGATCACACGCGGGAGGAAGCGCGGTCGAGAGAAAGTGGTTCCGGGATCGATCATGGAACATTTGTGAGAGATACCGGTAGGGTCACATACATACATGTGTTCATGCATGATGATCGATGAGTGGATATTGAATATTAATATAAAATATTGAATATTATGGCATAATTCCTTCATCGTCAGGACTTCGAGTATATACGACATGATACTGCGTAGTACTCGTAGCTGAGTTCCTCGGGACCCTGAACAGATTCCACGTAGGGATTGTCAGATACCAGGTGTAGAGATGATGTCGGAATGTTCTGAAGCATAATAAGTATCCGTCGTTGGCCACCTCATCACCTTCCACCCACTCGCGGGTTTGGCTTTTCGCCGATGCCCGTGTCCGTTGCACTCGTTTGATTGTGATGATTGGGAAAATACTACAACAGTAGTGCGGGAGTTTCAGTTCTTCTGTGGGTTCCGAAACCCCGTATCTATCTTCGTTTTTCGATCCATTTTTCGGATTATCCCGTTATGTGTTTTAAGTTTTCGTAGCTATTTCCCTCCTGACGGTATATTCGGCCCTTCCGAGAGGCCTTTGCGACCTGCGCCGTCGTACGGGTGGTGGTGTGGTGTGTGGTGGCCCCTCGTATTGCTGTGTGGGATGCGGTGCAGTATGCATATTCCCTGTAAGGAAGAATGGGATGTTTTGTATATTCTCGCCTCACACATCGTGTTACCTAAGCTCCCCGGGGTAAAAGATCGATCGGTTAACCGTTAAGTAGCCCAGGGTAGGGTGCCTTTCTTTATAAAAACACCCCCCCTCTCTCTGAACGGCGGGATCTTCGGGACATAACGGTACCGTATACGGCCGTACGTGGACCCGGACCTACCGTCTCCGTTTCAATATGTTCTGGTATCCCCTCTCCCCTGTTGCGGCTTTATGATTGGTAGCAAATATCCCCTTCATACCTGGCAGGCGTTATCGCCTGCCTGGGAGAGGGATCTTTCTCTCGCCCCTTCGTTCAGAAGGCATCCGGCAAGCAAGCAAGCAACTAAAATACAAAAATGATAACGTCAAGCACCTTCGTGTGAGTGACCCGAACAGATACAGAGGTGCACCTGCTAGCAGTAGTCGGTCCATACGTCCATACTGCCTACCAGGTATCTCTTAACAAATACCTGGGGAACCAGGGAGACATGTTTCCAGGGGCACATGCCAAGCGTTTCTATGTGAAAGAAACGCTCGGAGTGGGCTTCGAACTCTTGTCTTGCCGTGGACGCCAAATACGAAGGTGTTCCTGTTGTACCTGAAGACTTATAAGCCATCAAGGCGGGCAAGCAATAACACCCAAACACGTATCATATGTACGGTATACTCGTACATGCACCATTTTTATACAAGTGATTCAAACGTTACAAGCGTCAACAAAGACAACCTAGAGATATAGAGCGTTTCGTTCCCGCAGTACTCTCCTACGATAATCAATTGGTGTATTTTAAAAGATAAGCAATTCCATAGCACCGGTCACCCCGGTGGTATACGAGTATGGTTAACCTCGAATGCGGCTAAAAGCGTTGATTTCGTTAGTTAAAAATCCCACCGTGGTAACAATTTATTTATCTGCAAAACTAAAAAAGGAATCACAACTGCTGACACGCGTTGCGTAGGTAGGCCCAATTTGACGCGAGTCGACGAGAGAAGCGAGGGCTCAAGTCTCACGCGATAAAAATGAAGGCACGAACCGTAGTGGGGAGGGGGAGGGGGGCGGGAGGGGGCGCGTACTCATTTGTTGCTTGCCTTAGTCATTTAACCATTGACCACGCATCCCTTTCAAGACGGAGCACCGTTCCTACTCCTAATAGAGACACCTCCAACACTTGGGCGCTCATTACGCTGTTTCCATATATTACAAAGAAACTTTTTGCAAATCGTATCCCCTTCCTGTTTCGCCGCCGAGGGAAAGACAAAGGAAGGGCGAAGATAACAAAAGGGAAGCAGAAAAAAAAAAGCAATATTCGAACTTTTGACACCAACATGTCATGGTATTCATGGTATCCCCGTTTCCCCTCTATTGTTGAGGTGGCGTGTTTCTGATTAAATACGCATCGACAAATAATTGTTTGCCGCCCCTCTGTGCTCACAGAAGTCTTTCAGCACAGGATTCAGCGTGATAATAAAATAAGACATCGAACATCGAACTGTGAGTAACTAGGTTGCGTCTCGTCTCAACCTGCACGGTAGTCGGGCTTGCCCCATGCCGCATTTGTAGCTACGTACCTAACCTCCCCAGGGTATCAATACGTTCATACATGGCGTCGACGGCAGAACCAATACGTTCATAAACCCTAGTATTAATAGTGCTCGAGGTTAATCACTAGACCACCGGGACGACTTATTAGACTACAGCAATACGAGTGTTCCGGGGCCAAGGGTTTCCGTTACATGCAGTCAACAAGCTATACTTCTTGGGCGGCTTTTTACCGGCGTCTGAAACAGCTTACATCTCGGGAAGATTTTTGAGACAACTGGGAGTGGCATCGTCATTGAGGACGTCTACGTAAACCAAAAAAACTAAACATGAAACATCCTGCAAAAAAACAAGAAGTCAAAGCTGAACTTCTAAGTTCTACGTACTCGATTACGTTTTTTCTCAATAGTGACGATACTTTAGGGGTGAGTGCGTTGTGTGCTCTCTGCAAGAGTAGTGCAGGGTGCCACATCCGAGGTCGGTTGTGGCCAGCTTCAGAGTTAACCCCCCCCCCCGACCCCTGCTGTGCTTCCGCCCAGTGCGAGGGTCTAAGGTCATACGACTACGGCTCGTGCATTGACATGATACCCCTCCCCCCCCCCCGCCCCTTGCGTCTCTCGCGGCATGACCATGCTCTGTCGGCTTACTGTTGGCTTGAACATCCTAAGCGACGATGCCACAGCCGGCTGTCCGAAGCAATTCCGTTCCTCGATGTGCGCTCTTTCAGGCGCCGTTAAAACGGGCCCCCAAGAAATAGCACCACGTACAACGCATAAGCAGTACGTAGCTTGTTTTCTGCACGTAAGGAGAACCCTTCGCTCGGGACCACGACGCTAACTACGTGCGTAGTCGAGGGGAAGACGACATGATTGTCTCTCGGCCCTTGTGAAGCGCCGCCAAATAGTACAGCATGTTTCGGCCTAAGTTGGGGGGGTCACCATTGTAGCTTCCCTCTTCCCCTCCTCGGTTGACAATTCCGCACTATTTTTTGTCCACACTCGAGAGTCCCCGCTCCAGTCGCCTTACAACAGCTTGTGAGGCCCGGCTCCGTTTTGTTTAAGTCGCGCTTGGCCGTGTCCAACGAGGCGTGGCCATTGGGGTGGCTTTCGAGGTATGGAAAACCACATGGGGTCTCCACCATGTTTGAGCTCAAGCATACATTGTCGGTCAGCAAGGAGTTCCTACTCCGTTTGTTTTGTTTATTTTTTCTGTCTTGGGAGGGTCACTGGCCGCATTGTTCACTGATAAGGCGGCGCCTTCAATGGTCTTGGTCGGGTTGATGGTGGTGGTGGTGTTGGTGTTGTTGAGGTGTTGATGTTGGTGGTGGTGGTGTTGGTGTTGATGTTGGTGATGATGGTGGTGGTGGTTGTGGTTGTGGTTGTGGTGCGGGTGGTGTTGGTGGTATTGATGGTGGTGGTGGTGGTGGTGGTGGTGGTAGTAGTGGTGGTGGTGGTGGTAGCGGTATTGGTGGCGGCACTAATAGTAGCGGGTGGTAGTGGTGTGTGAAGACGGAGCTACGTATAGGTAGGGAAGACGTTTGGAAATTCAAGTTTGTGGTGTGTACAGAGCACCGTGTCGCGGTCGTGTCTCCAGCAGCAGAAGGTTTTGGTGTGTTCTGTCTTCTTGCATCCGTGCGCATAGTGCCCCCGTTTGTTTGCGGTGTTTGCAAGTGGCGCTGTTCGCATCGAGTTTGCGCGGCTCACGGAGACGTGAGAGGTGGAGAAAATGCAGGAACGGCTGCCTCGCGAACCTCGTTCCGTGCTGTTCGACTCCTTCTCCTTCTCGCAGTATATCATTGACGGCGTTGATTGAAACGAACAGTTGGCTCTTATTTGACCCCACATGGGCGCATGGTCTCCGGTGAAACGGCTCAGAACGCGATAGCTTTAAGGTGACCGTCGCTGATGACACAACCAATTTCACTGGAAGTATCTTCATACAGGCGTTAGAAGGGAAGCCTGACACTGGTCGCTCTGACTAACCTCCAGTCGCAGGAGGCTACATGAGGTAAATCCAAGGGATGCCCCCTCCTCGAGACGAGAACACACTCTGACGTAGAGCGCAAGAACCAGAAATTTCATCATGTAACAGCCGATTTTCCTAATTGAGAATTGCCTTTCTGATGAGAATGAAAATCGAAAATGTAGCTTTTTGAATTGTAAGAGATGTACTTCCCTTACAGTCATTTTTTTCACAAGTAAACTATTGTCAGTTGTGACACCCGTCGACGACCAAAAAAAAAAAAAAAACGAAATCGGCATCGGCAGTCTCAAAATATCGAGGATCCCAGAAAATCTGTATTTATGGGCGAGGGACCTCACTCATAAATTCAAATTCCCTTAAATACTTGATTTTTCGAGCCTGTCGAGGCCGATTTCAGTTTTTTTTTCGTGGATCGATACCTACCATCGAGGAACACATTTTCTGGGTCAAATTTTGATCGTGAGCGAAATACAACGCTTAAACAATAACAAAGTACTAAACTCGATTTTCATTCTCATCGGAAAGGCAATTCTCAATTAGGAAAATCGGCTGTTATGTATTCCTCGTTTCAACAACGCCGACTGCTCTTCCCGTCCAACCAGAAATAGCCCCCCTTAACTCCGCACCAGGGGAATGATCGTATCACTTGTTCATATTGTAAGGCACCCACAAGGCAGATACACAGGATACCAATTGCTGTCTCTGGAAGTGGCCACACCAGAAAAAAAAAAAAAATCATTTGAAGCTGTCACCCATTGCAAGTCCACCTCACAAGCGGTTCTTAGTGGGATGAAGCTCACCCTTCAGACCCCACGACGCTTCGCACTTGGTGCAAGCAATGTCTGCCTGGTCGGTGAAAATCCGACGTTCTCCGTCCCGGCATTGTATAATAGGGACGCGAGGACCTATGGTTATACGACTACGGCCATGCATCACACGAGTACACCCCCCCCCCGTCTATAGGCGTGGGCGCGGCTGTTGTCCCGGTGGCCTCGGGTTGTGGTTCACGTGTTGTCGCCTCGGTCGTGGTCATCGATGCCACCAAGAAATCACCAGATTGTACCGGGGGCGTTTGCCCACCGTGGACATGCCGGTCCAAGTCGGGCCAACTCCTCAATTTGATTTGAATTATTAGGAAAAGAAGGTCCTGGGACCTTCTTGGTTTTTTCGTCCAATTCAAATTGATTAGACCCCAAGATCCTAATATTTGATGCTGGTGCGTGTGTTGACCAATTAAAAACGTATTTGAATTTTATTTTTTCCAAATTGAATTTATTTCATACTCGTTAACGGCCCGAATTAACGAGTATGAAATAAATTCAATTTGGAAAAAATAAAATTCAAATTCGCTTTTCATTGGTCAACACACGCACCAACACCAAAGATTAGGATCTTGGGGTACAATCTTGGGTGGTGGTGCGGGTTCTGACCAATGAAAAGCGAATTTGATTTATTTATTTTTTCCAAATTGATTTTTTTTCTTGCTTCGTTAAAACGGGCCCTATCACACGAGTACCCCCCCCCCCCCGGCCCCCTGCCCTGTAAATCTTCCTGGTCGGTGAAAATCCGACGTGCTCCGTCCCGGCGTCGTAGGGATGCGAGGGTCTACGATCACACGACTAGGGCCATGCAGGACAAAAATACGTGCACCCCCTCCCTTGTAAAACGCCTTAGCATATCGTCGTCGAGCCATGAACGTTTTTAAGCCCTTAAGAACTGGTCCCACGAGTTTGGGGACAAAATACTTGGAATTAGTGCGGGTCTCTTTTTTCAGTTCTGAATGGGTTAGGGCCCATATTAACGAGTATCAAATAAATTCAATTTGGAAAAAAAAAAAACATATCCGCTTTTAATTGGTCAACACACGCACCAGCACCAAAGATCAGGATCTAATATTTGGTACTGGTGCGTGTGTTGACCAACGAAAAGCGATTTTTTTTTTTTTTTTTTTCCAAATTGATTTTTTTTTTCTTCGTTACAACGGGCCCTTAAGGGCCCATCTTAACGAAGACAGCAAAAATTCAATTTGGAAAATAAAATCCTATTTGAATGTGATTTCGCAAAAAAAACTGGTTTGCGTCCTATGGGGAATAGTGAATTGCTCGTTCAAATATTTATGAAATCGAAAAAACGCAGCATGCGCCACAGCGCCCAGGTGAAAAAAATCGACGAGAGGAGACGAGAGGGAAAGCATGCGTCGACGCGTGCGCGCCGCCGCCAGCATACTTTTGCCTTTGACCGCCCAGGCTAGGAAGCTATCGCTCTCAGGGTCTCCTGGGTGGGCGTAGGGATCCCTGGAACGCCACGGGCGAGACAGGGGCCGCCACGGGCGAGACAGGGGCGGCGATGGTGTTATCGAAGTCTTGAGCGTATCATGCTGTTTTTGGGTCGATCGCTCGGTTTTTGATCGGGTTGGAGCATCGAGCTGGTTGAAAAGTTGGGATTGCGACCGCCATGATTGGTTTTGAGACGCCACCGCCGGGCTACGCTGTGCTATGGTCTATAGGCGTGGGCGCGGCTGTTGTCCCGGTGGCCTCGGGTTGTGGTTCACGTGTTGTCGCCTCGGTCGTGGTCATCGATGCCACCAAGAAATGACCAGATTGTACCGGGGGCGTTTGCCCACCGTGGACATGCCGGTCCAAGTCGGGCCAACTCCTCAATTTGATTTGAATTCTTAGGAAAAGAAGGTCCTGGGACCTTCTTGGTTTTTTCGTCCAATTCAAATTGATTAGACCCCAAGATCCTAATCTTTGATGCTGGTGCGTGTGTTGACCAATGAAAAGCGAATTTGAATTTTATTTTTTCCAAATTGAATTTATTTCATACTCGTTAATGATTAACGAGTATGAAATAAATTCAATTTGGAAAAAATAAAATTCAAATACGCTTATTAACGAGTATGAAATAAATTCAATTTGGAAAAAATAAAATTCAAATTCGCTTTTCATTGGTCAACACACGCACCAACACCAAAGATTAGGATCTTGGGGTACAATCTTGGGTGGTGGTGCGGGTTCTGACCAATGAAAAGCGAATTTGATTTATTTATTTTTTCCAAATTGATTTTTTTTCTTGCTTCGTTAAAACGGGCCCTTAACCCAAAATCGTTTGATTATTGTGTTGCAATAGTTTTCGTAGGATAGCAACAAGGCCATAGAATTGTGCATCGGGTATATAGCACTTTTCCCCCCCCCCTTCCAAAATCAGTTTTAGGGTGAGGGATAGAGCTCCTCAAGTGACCACCCTTATAAGGCAAATACATGGTGCACCTCAACCGTAGCATTCGTCCGTTGGCGGGTGTAAGTATCTTCCGAGGAGGCTTTTAGAGTGAATTGACACACGACACGAAGTGGGACGTGGGAGTGTGGAGGGCCTAATAAGCTTTAGTTTCCTTAAAAAAAAACAGTTTTTGACTTGATATTAGTACAGAGCTCCTCCAGTAATCACCCTCAGAACAAAAGTGTCGCACCTTTCTATACACCGTAGCATTCCATTCGTCTGAGGATATCATTCTCGGAGAAGGAAGTAAAGCCGACCCTCGCGGTAATGCGCCGGGACTCCGTGATTCGAGTTTTATCTATGCGTGAAGAAGCCGTGCGTTTCTGCCGTGCCGGTGCGTGATGTTGGTTACCTTCACCGAGACGTTCGTGTCCACCAACCACCAAACACTAAAACCATCGTGTGAAAAGGGGGCGAACTTTCTGAAAACACCCCTTTTGTTGCCCCCAAAGCGAGGTCCCTCCTGGGCGAAACTTTAATGGGGAGTTTGCCGAACATTCAGCCTCCCCCCCGCCATCTTTCACCCAACCACGACAAATTAGCTACCTGGTACTACGCAATGGTAGTTCACATATGGAACGTGAGCCTATCGACAAGGTCTCCCCGCTCCAGAAAATTCTGGATGGACACGCATTTTTTCCCCCTGTCGCGGCGCTTCTGTTTCGTTTTACCCTTCTTCTTCGCTCCGAGCGTTTCGATGAAACCGTCAACAACGCCTTCCAGTGCTCGGTCCGGCGCAGAAGGCAGCATGCACTTGACGAAACGGAAGATTGATCGCCGATCGACCAATCCGGCGTCGTCGGGATGTAACAGAGTCCGGAGAACTTTCGGGGGGATGATTCAGGCGTAGAGAGACAGAGCAAGCAGGGGTTCAAGCAAAGGGGGCGCAAAACTTCGGCACGTCAGTCGTCGTGTGCGGTGTATCATATATATGTACATGGGACAGATCATGGTCTATCTGTTAATAGATAATGTTCTAGGTCATTTCTCGATCCTACCCTGCCGTTACGAAATGTTGGCCAGCATCTGTATGTTACAGATATAGCATACGTGCGAAGCACGAGATCGATCATGGAGCTTAGATGGCTCCCCTCCGGCAACATGAGCTAGGTCATACAGATCATGCAGATCATACAGATCATGCAGATCATACAGATCAGGGATACGTCTTTCCTCAACGATCTAGATCATTAAGTGGGGATCGGTCATCTGTCGGAGGTGTTCACCCCTTAAGAACTGGTCCCACGTATTTGGGGACAAACTACTTGGAATTAGTGTGGGACATTTTTTTCAGTTCTGAATGGGTTAAGTATGTGTACCGCCGTCGTAGTGACAGCACAATGCAAACATCAGGAAATAAATGATGCATTAGTATGGTATCCACCCAATGAGTACCCACCCCCCCCCCCCCCCCCCCCCCCCCCCCCCCCCCCGCTTTCCGTGCCCGCCTTCCATCTCTCGTCAACCGCGCGGCAAAACGACAATGCAAAAATCCACTACGAAACCCTTATACTGCCGGAAACAAGATTCCACTCTTTCCGTGCCCGCCTTCCATCTCTCGTCAACTGCGCGGCAAAATGAAAATGCAATAATCCACTATGAAACCCTTTTACTGCCGGAAACAAAATTCCACTTTAATTCTATTGGATGTTGGGTAGTCTCTCAGCGGAGAAGCTCGTCTCTAAATTTAAGTACCTTTTATACATTAATATTCAATAAAAACGGGGCTTATATTTCGGGACAGAGTGGTGCGTGTGAGTATAGCCCGGGGGCTTCTTGGGGGGCTGAGGGGGGGGGTGTACTCATGTCGTGCACGGCCTCATATGACCATAGACCCTCGCATCTCTACAATGCCGGGACGGAGCACGTTGGGTTTTCACCAACCAGGCAGACATTGCTTGCACCAAGCGCGAAGCGCCGTGAGGTATTGGGCGAGTCGCATGGAGGGTGAGCTGCATCCTGCTAAGAACCGCCTCTGAGGCGGACTTGCATATGGACGACAGCCTCCAATGAATTAATTTAGTTTCTGGTGTGGTCACTTCCAGAGACAGCAATGGGTATTACTATGTATCTGCCTCTGGGTGCCTTACCATATACACACTACGCGATACGATAATTCCCCTTGTGCGGAGTTGAGGTTCCGCTGAGGGGGGGGGGCGCTGTTTGTGAGAGTCAGAAATGGCTACCCCACCACCAGGACCCCAAAGAAACGATTTTTGTCCTTCGCACCCCTCGCAACGACGTACGTACGTACGTAACATCGGTTTTGATGGTATGCGTGACCGTTACTCGCAGAGGAGAAAGACGTGAAACCGCATGTGGCTGAGAACAGTCTCGCGGTTTTGTACTTCGTAAGAGTGGCGGGGTGCTGGCAACTCTTTGCCTAAAATCCTAAAAATATACCGGTACACGGGTATTTTCTGCCGAAGATTAGCCCCTACCACCGACTCCTGCTCCCAGATTGCGGATCGGTGCCACAACAACGCAGACTGAAAACCTTGCAGCATGAGCCTCGTGCCTGATCGGTGAAAGTCCGACGATCCCTGCCCCGGCATTGTAGGGACGCGAGGGTCTATTGAATGGTCATACGACTACGACCATGCATGACATGAGTACCCCCCCCCTTGCTCCGTCTCGAAAGGGATGCGTGGTCAAATGTCAAATGGCTAAGGCAAGCAACCAACGAGTACCCTCCCCCCGTCCCGGCATTGTAGGGGTGCGAGGGTCTATGGTCATACGACTACGGCCATGCATGAAAATGAAGTACACCCCCCCCCCCCGCGCGCGCCGTCTCGAAAGGGATGCGTGGTCAATGGTCAAACGACTAATGCAGACAACAAATGAGTACGCGCGCCCCCCCCTCCCCCGCTGCATTTAGCGAGTAAAGCCCACTGCTGACAAACATAAACTCGCTCACTCTTCTTCCTTTTCTGATCTGGGGGCTGAACTGGAGAACGCCCAAAACACGTGGACAAATAACTCGAAGTTGAGGGCGTCACAATTCCTTTCAGACTTGTTGCGCTTCCCCTCCTCTCCCCCATTGCGTTCGCCGCCGTCGTTTACTCTGCCGCCGCGCGGGGGTTTCTTTTCGAGGAGGCGGTCGATATAGGCCCCGACGAATACGTTGGTCGATACCTACCAACGAGAGAACGACCACAAGGCATGTTGATAAGAAAAGAGATATGACCTGGCGTGTTTGCGAAGAATTTGGCTGGAATCAATTTGGTTGGGTTTCTCGTGGTCTGTTTCCTATGATATGAATGATCCTAACCAATGGAAACTTCCTAAGAACGCTCCTACGAGTTAAGTCAACCATCCTAAGGTTAGAAGTAGCGGTTTTTCCACTTTTTGCTAACTACTGTAGCCTTGGGTTGGGTTATTACTGTTTGGAAGGTTCCATGGATTGGGATCATTTATATATAGGAAACAGACAACAAGAAACCCAACTAGATTGGTCCCAACCAACTTCTTCGCAAACACCCTTCCTTCTGTTGTTAGAATGCCTTTGGTCAGAGCTGACTTAGCAGTCAAACAGTAGTCAGCATGAACCATTAATAGTTTTGTTGTTGGAGACATTGTTTCGCGCTTATACTTTTCGTTGCCTTGACAATGGTACATATGATTGGAATAAGCGCTGTACATGATACATGATTGGAACAATCGCTGCCTGCACTTTTTCAGATGGCAAAAAATATAATTATATAATACCACTCGAACCTGGAATATAGGTAACTATTTAATACTAACATTGAATCAAAATGGTGCTTATATTTTGGGCCAGAGTGGCATATATTTTCCTACGTCGTGTTTTTTTGGTATTGACACTCACGCTGCACAGTGTCGGAGAGAAACTTTATAAACAAGCAGACCGACAGGCCATCCCTTCTCGCCAACAATGAATATCATGGCTCAGGGCTGTGGGATGCTCAGAAATGCAAGGTAACACAGCAGTTCATACCATAGGTCGTACGTAGTGTGTACCTGGTAAGCAGTATATTGCGATCGTGGGAAGAGCACTCGCGGGGCGGCGGCACAACGGCGTGGTCGAACAACGCCTTGGTTTGCGCGTTTTTTTCGAGTTTCACGAGCTTGTCGGCGGCGACTCGACTACAAGCACGAAAAGGCCACAGACGGGGAGCACGCCTGTTACGGAGAACCATAATACATAGGACCTATGGTGTAGTCAAAAACCTATATATTTCTCAATTTATACTATTAATAACAATATTTGGTCCTATTTACTATGGTCCCCCGTAATGAGCTGTAGAGCTCTCGGTCTAGATGCACCAAAGAGAGAGAGAGAGAGAGAGCTACCACAGCTATAAACAGCACTGCAGGTCTCGTTCGTCGGACCTAAAGAATGAACCACAATCTGCAACCACCAGTAACAAACACTTCTACAGCAGTAGGTATAAATGATCGGCGGCGGCGTGAAATGTTACGGTTCTATTTCGGACGTAAATAGAAATACCGTAGGGTAGTGATTTTATACACTATAGGTCCTTATATTTCCGTCCAAAGTGGAATACCACGTAAAAAAATCATTACCGACCGGTAGTGTGCACCTCGCTAAAGTTCCCTATAACGCCGTTTATTTCCTGAATTACTGGGGGTCATACCTCAGGTTGGCAGCAGAAGGCCGCCTTCGTGATGGTGCGAGAGCTCCCGGTCTGGGCACCGGCTAAGTACGCAAACCTCTTCTCCAGCTTCTTGGTTTGGCTTGGTGTATCTGCGCTTGCGGTTCGGGCGCACGCAGTAGTATAGCTATTAACTGGTTGTCCTTTTCTGAGCTATAATCATATCATGAAGATAGGGGTGTTTTTGTTTGTTTGTTTGTTTGTTTGTTTGTTTCCATCCCCTGTACTATCTCTTCCCTTCCTTCCTTTCTCCGTTCTAGTCGTAACTCAGATCCGGGGTCACAAAGTAGGTGCTTCTTTCCGCCTCCCCCTCTGCGGTTCATGCCTCGATTTTGTATCGTGAGAAGACTTCTCCCCTTTCTTTCGCTCGTCGACTCGCATCGAATTGCGATGAAAAACGATTAATTAATGACTTGAGCTCGTGTGGATTGAATAGTTTCGACACAAGAGGGACACAATACTCCACTCCACCCGCTACGCTCGCGAAAGGAAAGGGGCAAAAGAGGTCCACGATGTGGTGCAGGACCGACTTAAAAATGCCAAGAGAAAATTCTTGGTTCAATTGCAGCCAACTATTTTTTAATCTGCTAGATTTTGCTAGTCGCCAACTAAGACTGTATAACGTTATTATAGCACCACGCCTACCGCTGTATCGTAAAACGTACTCACTCATGCACGATATGAACATGTCACATTATGGAAGAAACGACACTCGAATACTACTACTGCTGTAAGATTTACTGAAGAAGAGAAGGCACATCACGGTACKAGCACTGTCCGCACGGCAGTAGGCCACGGAACCGCACGGCACCCAACAGCGCTGCGCTGCAACACCTACTGCTGTACATACGTACAACCGAACGGATAGTACCCGCCTACCACTCACTGCCTGTATTGTACTGCAGTATACACAAACATGAACGAAAAACAAACGTACAGCAGTATTTTTATGGGAGCATGCCTGGAGCATGAAGAAATCACGCGAAAAAAACTTCGAACGTCTGAGGTTCTTTCAGCCTCGTAAGCTCCCTGCCCCCTCGCGACCACCTCTCGATGGACACGCGAAGCCTAGCCACGAAAACGGCGACCGCGCTCCTGCCGACCCTCCCTCTACGGGCAGCGCKCGCGATACCCGCGATAGGGCCGCGCTCCTCCCCGTTGCCGTGTTCAAGCACGAGCACAAAAACATGAAAAAAAGCTGGATGCAAAGCAAGTAATTAATCGCGAACATGCGAAGAAAAAAGAAAGCAAAGAAAGAACTTCGGGAAGCAAGTTACTTCTGCTTCGGCAATTAGAGGCTGAGAGTGGCTGTCAGGTACGAAGATATGCCGAGGAAAGCTTCCGCACCAAAAAGGATAAACGTATGTATTGATATACCAGTAATATGTTCGTACATATGATACGGACAGCAACAACAAACCTCAGTGTCATATTATTACGACGTACAAACCAAAGATCGTATACGTATATATACTGGTTCTGCTTTATGTACTGCTACTGGATCAGGTGTATTATTATTATGTTATTTGCCTGGTATATTATTATTCCATTGGCCATCTGACAATGTACAGCTCTTATTTCGATCATACGATTCACATATACTTATCAATCATCCGTGAACGCTTGACAAACTTATACCAATATTGCAGTCCCCCTTATGAATGCCTATATACATCTATACGTGTGTCAGCAGTATCATAAGTAAGTAGTACGAACAAAAAATCCAGTGTCGACATAAAAACGGAAGCTTGGATCTTGTGCACAGGAGAACGATAAACAAATTTCGCGAAACTGTAAAAGAGTGCTCTCAACCGCCCGCATGTTCACGACACGAGGGCACGCGACACGCGAGGCCCTGCCCGGTGCAAAGCAGGCCGGCGGGTACGATGGCGGATGAACCGACCGAAAAAGTTCACCGCCTCGCGAGAAAAAATCCCGACACACTCCTGAGGAACGCAATGCTCCTGAGGAACGCATGCTGGACGAAATATTTGTGGATCGCAAGGTCCAAATAGGTAATTATCTCGCACGGAACTGTGGAAAAAAAAAATGTCGAGCCTGTGATAAAGGCATGAAATCCTAAATCAAACACACGCCCGTGCGACACGGCTTGAGCACGGCCGAGGCCGCCCCTGGCAGAATAGGAGAGGTTAGGGATCGGCGAGCACGATGAGGAAGTAGCGCACCGCCAGGTGCCCCCCATCGCGAGGTATCGCGAAAAAGACTAAAATTTCCCTTGAGAAATGCCGAGGAGCCTTCCCAGAGCAGCACCAACAATTTCATACATATATACATGTGTTTCATTTGAGAAGGCTTAATAGTTTGGTACAATTGTAATACCTAATAAAGTGGCGTCGTCGGCAAGATATGGGTTTTACGGTTTTACGTCGCAAGATCGAGTCCTGCCACCCTACATAACAAAAGGGCGTCGTCGACAGGACACGGACTGTAAGTGGCGATTGCGAATCTCACCACCCTCCATAGACATACATAGCTTTATCTTCTTTGGTTCGGAAGCTTTCCTCGGCATATGTTGGCACCTCACAGCCACTCTCAGCCTCTAATTGCCGAAGCAAAAGTTATTTGCTTTCCGCAGGTTCCGCAGGTTCTGGAGTTTCTGTGTTTTTATTTCTAAAATTGTAATTTCAACCTTTTTACAAAACATTTTTTGATACGACGTACTTGATTTTTTTAAAACATTTCCGGTTTTGGGTTCGTGCGTGTACCCAGTGAGCACGACAGCGCGTGCGAGCCCGGCACCACCGCGGGTATATGGGAGGGCGCTGGCCAGTAGAGGGGGGGGTCAGAAGGAGCGCGGTCGTTTTTTTCGTGGCTAGGCGTGGCGTGTCCACCGAGACACGAGGGGAACATGAAGGTCCTCACTGTTGCTGCTGCTGCAATGAATCCAGTATGTATGTCCGAAATTATAAGGATTTTTTAGTCTGTAATAAAAGAACATTCAAGCCAAGTTCAAGCGGTGCGTTATTTGTCGAAAAACTATTTATCTATTTACTCTTGATCTACTACGAGTACTGCTGTATGCATTTGCAAGTCGCCTGTACGTTTGTTGGTTCTTTGTGTGTGTGTTTTTTTTTGTGTCGTACTGCTGTCGCCGTACACAGGTATGATACTTGATTTGCCACAGAATATATGCCACATACCAGTACTCCTGCATCACAATACAGCAGCGGTAGACAGGTACTGCTGTACGTTCAGTTGCGTACAGCAGTAAGTATTTCGCTGCATCGCACCATGAATCTCTTTGGCCTTTTCAAGTTGGTCTTTACACATCGTGGACCTCTTCTGCCCCTTTTCTTAAGTTGCGCGAGCGTAGCGGGCGGCTGTCCCTGCGGAGCTTTTTGCTTTCTTCGCGATCTTTTTTCGTGTTGAAATATACTGTAGATAATCCCATTATAGTTTCTGTCCTGTATTTGCCGTCATACATATATAGGAGCTCTTGGCATTATCAAGTCGCCAGTTGCAGCCAGAATAATATTTGTTTCTGTTTTACGCTTTTCACATTCGGTTCCATTCTTCCTTCCGCGAGCGGAGCGGGCGGCGTTAGCCGCCCGCGCAGCGGAGCCCTTGTATTACTTACTATCCCGGTATCTTAGCAAACCCATTGTGTGTGCGTCATTCTATAGAAATATTAAATAAATAAATAAAAATCTCAGCCGTCATATCGAGGAGTATTTGCAGTTTTGTCGTTTTTGTGCACTACGGTAGGCCATCGGACTCTATCCATTGGGATGCACGCAAGAAGCTTTTCTTAAAGCCGGCGCTTGCGTCAGGTATGGAACTCCTCGTGCTACTATTACGGGGGGGGCATAGTAAACAGGACCTATTGTACACACAAAAAACCTATATATTTATCTACTTTTATTGACAGTATGTTTTCCTATTTACTACGGCCCCCGGTAATATAGAGACCTGATATTTTTTTTGCAGTGCAGGTATGTTACGAAGGGGTTGGTTAGATCCATGTAGGGTTTCCGGTTTAGGTGTAGCTTTTTGGGCGAGGGGAGGAATGAAAACCTAACTCGGGGGAAATTTTTGCCTTCCTACTTCTTCTGTGCGAGGAACAAGCGTCCCCTCCGCTTGAGGGAACTTGCCCTGTTGCCCGCCATACCGCTTCCTCTGGCCCTAGCTTCGACCACCTTAGCAGAGGGGCACCGACTAGCTCGAGGATTATAGTTGATGGTTGATGGTTGATGGCCCAGGTATTTTCACGCACTCGGTGAGTGCTGGGCGTGGTGCGATTGGAGATATTTCTCTTAGCTGGGTCGCACGGTGACAAGTGTAGTCTGCGTTGCACCCCGACCGGAAACGAAATGTAAGAGGCGCTACTTTAGGAGTGCACGGAAATTGTCTGAGACTCCTTCCTTACTTGATAACAGTATAGGAGATCTCTATATACATCACCCGAAAAAAATGACCTTGATAAAAATGAAAGGTCAACCCAATGACCATAATCTCATGGCGAAGGTATACACGTAAACGCCACGAAAAATGTTGCAAAACCAGAACGATAATGGGTACGTGGTAGTTTCTCGATTGAGGAGCCCCATCAGTCACAAATCATTTTAGCCAAAAACTGTCACTGGGACCACGGTATATCGCAGGTATTATTGGGTATTTCATCGGCACGATAATGACCTCCATGTGTGATGCGCGCCGCACTCGTTCGTAACATGGTGTCCAATCCGAAAATCGAACTCGAGTTTCCAGAGCCACAATGTTGTGTACGTACGTATATATCACACTCTACTATTTAGACCCCTATCCACCGCGACTTAATGAATGCTGTTAAAATGATCATTTCGTGATCCATCTCTGACAATATGCTGTTAGGTGTGCTCGCAGTGCAGCAGCATTGCTTCATGCTAGGTCGCAGGGAGTTACACATATTGGTAGGTACTGTATTCGCCAGTTGGCGTGGCATGCAGCAGTATTTGAGATTCGTGTTATTGTATTATTGCATGTCATGTTCCCAAACCGACGCACTCCTTGATCTGCTCGATCTCGTCCCAATTTTCACCTGGTACTATCGTATATCCCCAAGAAGTCCCTCCAACACCGACGTGCCTTCTGAGGGAAGGTTTGCGGCGTATATATCTGTACATACAGTACCGTAGAATACGAGACACGCTAGCGTGACCAACTCGTATCATCCGGTTAGATAGATCCTGGAGGAAGTATCGCCCTAGGTAGGATAGTCCGAGGCCAACGATAGAGTTGTTCAGCAGATGGCTGAGACCAAGAAAAGCGCCGATGCGCAAGGTCGAGGATCTCTCGCAGCTGGTCGCGCAGCCCATTGTCTCAAGCTGGCCGACGAGTCGGGTGCGATGAAAGCCCACCCCGCACAAATGACGGAGCAGGTCGCGAAGCTGGCGGCGTTCCAAGAAGCGAGCGAAGATGTCCACACCAGGGTACACCGGTCGAGCTCGTTACATAGCTCCTGATGTACGAGAAGGCGCATACTCAGTCTCGGCCAGCCGACAAAACATGCCAAAGTTTCACGGAGAGGCACCTCGGTACTCAACGTGGCGACAGAGGATTTTGTCGCACGTATCCATGTTTGGTTGCCGAGAGGTGCTTGCGCCGCGCCCTGACCCAACCCTCGTCCGTGAGGAACGAGTCATGCCCAGTGAGCTGCGACTGAGGTACTCGGCCCGCGAACTTGACGATGCGACACGCGCTTGGCCCATTCTGGTCGAAGTAGTTGTTTTCGCTTCCTGGCCAACGAGATCTTCCAGGCAGGGCCACCGAGTGGCGACTGGAAAGTCGTCGATGATTAATTTGCACAAGAAGAGGCTGCCCAACAATATATGTGGCTCGCTGAATTTGAGAACCTCCGAATGCAAAGGGGGAAGGACCCGCTGATATGGATCGGTCACGTTGACGATGCCGGGAACAGTGTGCCTCGATGTCCACACGACCGTGGTTATGCTCTGTCGACAAATCGCCCCCCCACCTCACTAGTGAAAACGACACGGGATGCCGTGGTCTGCTCGGGCGTCGCGACCCGCCCCGCAACAAACTTGAGGAAATCCTTCGGAACCAGTGTGCCGAGGTCCAAGCTGCAAAGCTGGTGGGGCGCCAGAATGCTTTGGTCGCCGGCGCTCAGGTTCGCGGCGGCCAAGGTACTGGAGGAAATGATGGCATCCACCGGGGAACTCGCACTAGGGATGGTCACGGTGGTCGCCGCGGAGGTAAGGGCACCCGAGGTGCAACTTCATCTCGTTAGGGGCAGCCGTTCAACGGTTGTAATGGGGGTTTCCTTGCCCCAGTCCCGGCCTCAGGAGAAATGCTACAGTGGCAATCAACTCGGGCACCGACATAACGAGCGCACTGCGACGATAACGCTGAACCCCAGCAGGACTTTTCATCAAGGTAATACGGCAATCATCGCACCACCACCTCCGCCGCCGAGCGCTGCTGATCCGTCAGCCTCTGTGTCAACCATGGCGCCGACGTACTCGCCTTCTCCTTCCGGCGGACAGCAATACACACAGCAATGTATAGTGTGTTTAGGGCCGTCAGGGATTTATGGTTTAACTGGGCAGACATTTTTTCTGCACACGGTTGATGGTCGTGAAGTTCGGATAAGCGGTAGTGTCAGTACCATGCACATGGTTGCTGATGGTACGGGGACGTATTTGTTGACAATTTCAGCCCCAGACCAGGAGCGTGCGCCACGTTGTTGAAGGTGACCACCACGTCTTCAAAGCTGTGGAGAACTATATCTAGTTTTCCGTGACAAGCAATGGGAAACACCGCGAGGTCACCCAATTTCACTTTTTAATTTCCTATGGGAGGGGAAACGAGTTATACGTCCCCGAGAGCTGTACATCCCCGAGATCTACAGCAGTATGTATACACTATTTTATTTTTTCGTGGCAGCGCCGCGGCAGTGCCCATGGCATGCCGCGGCATATCGTTGAAGCCCACGACAAAATCCATGGCATACCGCGGAAAGATTTCCACGATAGGCTCTACGGCAAGCGTCACGGCAACTCTCACATCACGTCACGGTAAGAAGCCCCACGGCAAATGGCAAGTCCCACGACACTCCACGGCAATGTTCACGGGCACCTCACGGCAATACCCACGACAATACCCACTGCAATACCCACTGCAATACCCCCGGCATGCTCCACGGCAAGCCCCACGGCCGAAACTACGGCAAGGCCCGTGGCAAGGCCCGCGACAAGTCCCGTGGCAAGTCCCGTGGCAAGTCCCGTGGCAAGGCCCAATGGGAACCGGGTGCCAGGTGGGCCTCCGGCGGCTCCTACGGAGGGCTGATTATATGTATGCACCTTTTGTGGGTGGGACTAGGGTGCCAAAGGGGATGGGCCCACTGCAGGGGCAAAGGACCAAATGGGAACAAGGTGCGAGGTGGGTGTCTTGCCGCGGACATTGCGGCCGCGGACATTGCCGTGGGGTTTAGCCGTGGGCATGGCCGTGGGGCTTGCTTGCCGTGGATGCCATGGCAAGTACCACGGCAATGTCAGCGGGCACAACCGTGGCACATGCCGCGGCAGCGCGATGGCCGATGGTAACCCATGGACCTTGCCGTGGCACGCCACTAAAAAGTCTAAATAATATGCATCCGTGCGCCGTAGGGATACAACAGGCCGTGGTTATTGACCCAATCGGGGGCCACGTGACGCCCGGGCGATTGGGTTTTCCCAGCTTCCTGCCACAAGCATCATCAGCAGTTCGATCCAGCGCCTGTCGAATCGGGGGCGGTAGGATTTACCCTGGGCCGCCGCCGCCATCATTGCCCCTGCCGAAATGCCCGTGCACATCAAGTCCATGGATACTCACGATATGTCGTACTCGTATGTACAACTATCCTATGTGCACGCCCATCCCGGACTCTGCATAAGACTGTTAGGCAACTGAGTTTTCGCTCGACGGGAGTTTTTCGGGCTTGTCGGGGATGTTCGGTTTCAAAAGACATACCAGGTACCATTCAGAGTACGTGCAGAGTTGACTTCGGATTTCCCGGCCTGTGTCCGCTTGCTCGTCCGCGGCACCATCAACGGTACACTGGCGGATGATGCCCGTCGTTACCAATTTCTATTGAGATACTGCTGTACTGCTACAAGCAGTACTCACATTTGGGCTTCCTGTCGTCCTGTATGGGGTTCATTGTGTGTCCGCGCCGGTCTCTCCCTGCTGGGTATGTTTCGTAGATTCTGCCCAATGCGAAGTTCAGGCTCGACCATGTGCTGCAACTGCAGCAGCTAAAAGCTGTACGAGTAGTATCCGGTACCTGGTGTATGTGAAACGGTTAGGTCAAGATCTTTGGCTGGTGGTTGGTGGGTAGCTTTCGTATACGAGCTCGTACGTAGATTTTGTCCGTTCGAAGTCCAGTCTCGATTAGTACGTAACGTCGACGGCTGTTGTACAAATAAATGCTGAAACTGCTGCTGCTGCATGTTGCATGCTTCCAGATCTTTGGGCAGAGAATATTCGTGAAACGTACGATATGATACGATCTTGGCCTTTTTCAACCGAAGATAAAACACTGGTGCCACACAGCCTCTTTTTTTACGTGCTACCACGGCGTCTGCCAAGTAAGTGTTCATGTTTCTCTACATCAGGGATGAAGGATCAGGGTGCACGAACTTGAAGTTTCAACGGTGTTATCAACCCGCAAGCTGCGTCAGGAACCTCAAGTCTTTTACTTTCAGATTTGCCAATTTTCACTCGATACTCGATACACGGGTAAAAATTAGGAGAAACCTACAAAAACTACAGCAGTACGTACAGCAGTAGACAAAATCAGAGAAAAAAACGAAAAAAAAAATGAAAACATGAAAACATGAAAACATGAAAACACCAAAACACCAAAAATCGTCGAAAACACAAAGTTACCGTTCACTCACTGCCTCGTCTGAGCAGGATGGATGTACCAGGTGTGCTAAGATGGCTCGTGGCGGCCAACATCGCCATCGCCAAGGCCATGCCTCTTGTAAGCCCGTTGGCTGCGGCAGGGGTGATGAACCCCGATGACATCGCCAAGTTGGACGACGGGGCTCTCTCTGCTGCTATCAAGGACAAGGCTTCACTGTGAGTTAAGCGAAATGCGGCGCAACTACTGCTGCCGTACTTAAAGTAGTATACTTCAAAGTTATGTACCAGGTAGTACACATATTGGCAGCACGGAAAGGTCTCGTTTGACCCGGTCGGGTGCTTCGTGCCAGACGACAAGTAGTGCAGTGTGCAGTGTGTCCACACGTAGGTACTGTAGTGTCTTGAGTATATGTGTGTGTTCGACCTTGTCAGCGGCAGGCAGCTCCGGCTCCAGGTTTTACTCGTAGACTTTGTTTGGGTTTCGGTATCACGCCGCATTTAGAGCGAGTATCATACACCAGGTCTTTCGATCAATACACAGCCCACAGCAGTCTCCAACTACCAGTTGTCGCTCAGCGGTTTCGCTCCATCATCGCATCCACCGGCGCCCTGCGAGCACAACCACGTGGTGTGGGCCTTCTGTGTGTGTACACCGGTTTGGCATCGGCGTTCGGGTGTTTGGCGGATGCCTTGGAGGGAGCAATCGTTCGTGTACGACCCCTGCTTTGGTAGGAGGACGTCAGCAGCCGGGGTCCATATTACGGGAGTCCTGGCCCTCAAAAGGGAGACTGCAAGCAGAGTGATAACGTAGCCTCGCCTGGGTGGTCGTCGTTTGGGACACGTAGTGGCCCTGCCCTCGGGTGGCGGGGCCGATCCCCAGTGGTCGTTTCGACAGTTGAGTGGTTGCCTCGCCGGCAATCGTCACCAAGACAAGGAACCTACACAGCAGCAGCAGCAGCAGCAGCAGTCGGAGTTGTCTTTGGGTAAGGCATGGAATCGTCGGACAGCTCAGCTGTCGGTCTCTGTACCCCCACGGGTAACTCGGGCCGCGCCCGAACCCCACCCAGCCGCGATCAAGCAGAGGGTTGCGGGGATGTCGACTCCGCGGGACGGCCGGTTCGTTTGTTTGGCATTGCCGGAGTGGGGGTGAGACGTCTCCTCTTTGTATAAGATGACAGCTTGGTTTCGTCAGGGGCGTCGGCCGACTTGGGAAGGAGTGATAGCGTAGCGGTTTGACAGTGGGTGGATCGCATGAGAAGGACGACGAGGATGAAGAGGAGGATGGAGGAGACGATGAGGGAGCGGACGGCGAGTGGCCTCAGCAGGTAAGACGTGTGCATCCCATTCGAACGCAGCTCTGGTGGTGCTCTGGTGCCTTACGATGTTGTAGTCTTCGGGTACGTACGTATATATGTAACAGGGATATCAGGCAGGCGAAGAGCAAGCCAATCGCTCGTACAGCAGTACCAGGTTGTCTGCTGCGTACCGGGTGTCTATCCTCTCTGCAGGATTGATGCAATGCATGGTAGTGTGGTTTAGTCGTAACAACGTCGCCCCTATATATTCGCGTGTTAGGCGCAACACAGCATGTAAAACTCTTGAAGGACCCTCTCTCTCGCTTCGACTACAATGAAATGCTCTCGGTTTGGATCGGAAGTACGTTCTCGAGGGAGGGGCTGGATACGTTTTTATGCTGGATTGGACCCCCTCCTTTTTGTTGTGGAATGCAATCTAAGCAGCCTCGTGCATGAACGGCTTACATCACACACCAGGCGGGACTGCCTGTACACGTAACTCCAAGCAACCCCAAGCACTGCTGTATACCAGGTACTCCACACCATGTCGGGCGGGCCCTACGGGTATGATGAGAATGACCCGGAGAGCATGCATCAGCGTATGACGTTTGGCGAAGTATACCGCGCCGTGGAGAACTTGCGGCGTTATGGTGAGCAGGAGAAGGGCGAAGGATGCTGCTGTAGAATCCGATGGAGAGTCTACAGAAGAACAGCGCAGCTCAGCCCCAGAGGCCAATGCCGCTGGTGCCGTGACTGCTGGCCCTGCCGCAAGTCCCCCTGTAGGTGTGGTGGATCTCATTTCCGTCGACTCAGGGTCGCGTCAATCCGAGCCTGAGCCCGTGGTGGAAGACTGTCTTCCACCACGGGCTCAGGCTCGGATTGACGAGATCCCGAGTCGACGGAATTGAAACCCACCACACCTACAGGGGAACTTGCAGTAGTGCCAGCAGTCGCGGCACCAGCGGCATTGCCCTCTGGGGCTGAGCTGCGCTGTTCGTCTGTAGACTCTCCATCGGATTCTACAGCAGCATCCTTCGCCCTTCTCCTGCTCACCATAACGCCGCAAGTTTACTTCACCAACCGTTATACGCTGATGCATGCTCTCCAGATCATTCTCGTCATACTCGTAGGGGCCGCCCGACATGGTGTGGAGTATGCAGCAGGGCTTGGAGTTGCTTGGGGTTACGTGTACAGGCAGTCCCGTCTGGTGTATGATGTAAGCTGTTCATGCACGAGGCTGCTTAGATGGCATTCAACAGCTAAAATAAGGGGTCCAATCCAGTATAAAAACGTATCCAGCTCCTCCCTCGAGAACGTACTTCCGATCCAAACCGAGGGAATTTCATTGTAGTCGAAGCGAGAGAGAGGGTCCTTCAAGAGTTTTACATGCTGTGTTGCTCCTGCTGTGTTGCTCCTGCTGTGTTGCGCCTAACACGCGAATAGGGGCGACGTTGTTACGACTAAACCACACTACCATGCATTGCATCAATCCTGCAGAGAGGATAAACACCCAGTACGCAGCAGACAACCTGGTACTGCTGTACGAACGATTAACTTGCTCTTCGCCTGCCTGATATCCCTGTTACATATACGTACGTACCTGAAGACTGCAACATCGTAAGGCACCAGAGCACCACCAGAGCTGCGTGTTCGAATGGGATGCACACGTCTTACCTGCTGAGGCCACGCCGTCCTCTCCCTCATCGTCTCCTCCATCCTCCTCTTCATCCTCATCGTCTTCGTCCTCCTCATACGATCCACACACTGCCAAACCGTTATGATATCACTCCTTCCCAAGTCGGCCGACGCCCCTGACGAGACCAAGCTGTCATCTATGCAGAGAGGAGACGTCTCATCCCCACTCCGGCAATGCCAAACAAACGAACCGGCCGTCCCGCGGAGTCGACATCGCCGCAACCCTCTGCTTGATCGCGGCTGGGTGGGGTTCGGGCGCGGCCCGAACGTCTACCCGTGGGGGGACAGAGGTCGACAGCTGAGCTGTCCGAGGATTCCATGCCTTATGCGTACCCATACAACTCGTACTGCTGGCTGCTGCTGTGTAGGTTCCTTGTCTTGATGACGATTGCCGACGAGACAACCACTCAACTGTCGAAACGACCACTGGGGATCGGCCCCGCCACCCGAGGGTAGGGCCACCACGTGTCCCAACAGACGACCACCCAGGCGAGGCTACATTATCACTCTGCTTACAGTCTCCCTTTTGAGGGCCGGGACTCCCGTAATATGGACGCCGGCTGCTGACGTCCTCCCGCCAAAGCAGGGGGCGTACACGAACGATTGCCTCCTCCAAGGCACCCGCCAAACAGCCGAACACCGATGCCAAACCGGTGTACACACACAGAAGGCCCAGACCACGTGGTTGTGCTCGCAGGGCGCCGGTGGATGCGATGATGGAGCGATACCGCTGAGCGACGACTGGTAGTTGGACATTACTGTGGGCTGTGTATTGATCGAATGACCTGGTGTTGTATGGACATGAGTACACCCCCTCACCCCACACACCTCCGTCTCGAAAGGGATGCGTGGTCAATGGTCAAATGACTCGTAAGGCAAACAACAAATGAGTGCGCCTCCCCCACCTCCTCTCAATCCCTGGCCCCCCACCACGCTACAGTACCCTACATTCAGTTCGTGCGCAAATCGGTGGGCTTGGTGGGAGATTGCGATCGAAGGAACACCACGTGCTGTTTCTCTACTCCCCTATTATCCTGCTGTCGACGCTGTCTACGGCTGCTGCTGCTGTGCTGTTGCGGCTGCTGTGCTGCTACTGCTGCTGCTGTTGTTGTTGCTGCTGTTGCCTTTGTTGTATCGACACGCTGCGTATGCCCTCCCGTGGCCTTTCCGTACCAGGTATATTCCACTGGAACCCCCCCCCCCCCTGCCCTGTTTCCCAATTTTTCTCTCCGTTCCGCCAAACTTCAGACCGCTACGCGTACGACATTCTTCTACTAATCGCGTTGAAAAATCGTCATTTTTGCGCAAAATAATCATGCTTTTCGCGCCAACAACGTCAGACTCATGTTATGAACATGTCATGTACCAGGTATCAGGTATGATACTGATGCTGTACTGCCGTACCAGGTATGTACAAGGTACCGTATCGTAAAGCGGTACTCGTAGTCTAGATATGCTTCCATCGAGCGTTGTCCTTTTCTCCTGCTGCAGTTCCCATTCTATCCACCGTTATCCATTACCTGGCATATATATACTGCTGCTGCTATGATACGTACTCTCTCATAGACGGAAGGTTCGCTCCAAGATCCTCGGACCGCATGCCGACAAAGGAAAAAAACGAGCGGCACCAGGAGACAGCAGCAGCAGCAGCAGCAGCAACAACAACGACAACAGTGGCAACAAGAGAGTCAGGGCATCATCATCATCATCATTAGCCGACAAACAGCTGCAAGCAGCGCAGGAGCGTGCACCAGCGCCGCCGGATTGCTCACTGTCGGACTCGGAACTGGCCGAGATCGAGTTTAAGATCAACCGTTCGCCGGTGATGGTGCTATGGGCGGCGGTACGTTCCTCCGGCCCCAGAGAGCTGTGGTTAGCGTTGAGGCCCGCATGAAACACAGCTAGCTAGTACTGACAAAATGTAACCCTGGTATCATACTCATCATAATAAGAGAACGCCAAACGCCTTCAGAGGGTTTCCTTTCTATTATGGGGGGTCGTAGTAATCAGGACCAAATATGCTTAGTGAAAATTATGTAATATATAGGTTTTTGTGAACGTGAGCGGTCCTGATTACTATGGCCCCCCATAATTGTCCAAAGGGTTCATACCGCGGACATATCACGATTTACTGTAGATCATCTGGATCCTACTAACCTGCCGTTGTGGTATGTTGTGCAGGATCTGTGCAGTACAGATCCAACCCAGGAAACCTGTCCTAGATCGTGCAGTTTATACGGTTCCCACGCGCCAACATGAGCTAGTTCATACAGATCATACAGATCAGGAATGTATCCGGCCTGAAAGATCTAGATGATGTTCTGCTGTTGTAGTGGGAATCGATGATCTGTCCGAGGGGTGGAAGGATTGAAACATGCGGGGGGTGCTCTTCAGTATACTAGAGTACAGGACACCTAATAAGAAAACGAGCAATATAAGAAAGGTAGAGGCTGGTATTTTCGGCAAGATAAGAAGTTCGGGGGTCGTCATACTGAAGTTAGTGCTGAACACCCCATTCTCAATTAGAGTACCGGGTACTGTAAGTAAGTATGAAATAGACACCGCACGGTTTTTGTGAGGGCATTGTTTTATGATTGTTATTGTTTCAGAGAAGGTTAATTGCAGACCAGTCGACCAAAACCCAAAATATCCGTGATTGTGGGTCCTCTTTAATTCTAGGTGTCCTGCACTGCTGTATGTTCGGGGTCAGATCTGATTGTTGTGGTGCTTTTCTTAACAAGCGAACCAAACCTTCAAGTTTTGCAACCGTTACAACCGCTGTTTACCGGAATACCTGGTATACCGGTAGCAAGCAACCGCTCGGGCAGCCAGGGATATATTCATGGGTGAACGCACACACGGTATCGTCAGGGGGAGCGAACTACGCTATTGTACACACGCGTAACACATACATACATGTTCACAATCGCTAAAAACGTACGAAAGCTTAAGCGTACACACATCAGTCATATATACATCAGAGATCCCCGTTTAATCATCTACGATAGATAGTAGGTTTTTCGGGGCAGATACGTACAACTTTGGTGATTTATGTGATCTACAGCATCTAGATAGATAACATTGTCCCGGGGGGGATCTATCTGCATGGCGAGCCAGCTCTTTCACACGTATTTGCAGTGCAAGATCTCTTCGGCGCGGATTTTGCACAACTGACTTATCATAACGGTAAGCACAGGATCTGGATGAGATCTACAGATCGTGACCCCATCTGATGTGTGAAAAATTATGACCGAATACATGGTCTGGATGATCTACTACAGTAGATCGTCATGTGTCATAATTATCTGGGTGATCTAGACCATGATCTGTAGTATCCGGTGTGTGAAAACTCACCTATGAGACCGTCGGTTTCGTCCGTATGATACGCGCGCGGCAGGAGATGGCTCAAAGGCTTTCATTCGACTGGAGCACGTCCGTCACCGTAGGCCGCGCCGTGGCCGACTGGCTCGCCGCGAGAAAGGGGACGTACCTGGGCGTAATGGAGGTGGATGAAGCTGCCGAGCAGGCGGCCAAGGAAGAAACGGACCACCTGCCCTCCCGTACTCTGGAGATTATGGTGGGCACTTGTACAATATGGATAGCGGAAACAGGAACAGTTAGTTGCTCTCGAAACACATACCAGGTACCAAGTATCACACCTGGTATACAGTATACCAGGGATCAAGGTCTGTGCTCGTACTCGTACTGCATACCTACCTGATATCATATAGATAGGATGACATACTCACGGCATGGGTTACATCTGCTATTTAGCAGTACACGGGGATCACACAACACTCTCCGAATTCCGTGCTAAACCCCTGTAATCCTATACCTGGTACTATTTTGGAGAAGGAAGCGACTCTACTACAGAGAGTACCGTCCTGACTCTGATTGGCAACGAGGCCCTTTAAAAAAAAATAGAGACCCCACCAGAAACTCAAGCCTCTTCGACGGTAGATTTCCGGGGAAACGCGAAATTCGGGAGCGATTCTACCAGAGTTAGTGTGGAACACGCCCTTTCTCCAACACGCCTCTTTCGTATTATAGGGCCCCGGTACTTTAGTACCACCGTTCTCGCCGGGAATATACAGGAATCACAGGTTGACACATCCGCATTAGACGCGTTCTACGATGATAGTGGTCCCATTGACACTTTTTTGGTCCCAGTGACACTTTTTCGCCTTCTGAGGCAAATATTTCTGAGCGATGGGGGACCCTGAACCGAGGAACTCCCCAAGAAGGCATGCCTTATCGTGTGTTTTTCACAACTAGCAATATGCCACCTTATAGGGGTGGCGACTTATTTCCTGAGCTCCTCACGCATGAGGAGCTAGCTCATTATCTCACCGGAAGCATGTTTTCCAAGAAGTTTGTCGGCGCAAAACCCGACCACTATTTCTCTGAGCTACTGCTTGTAGTCTTACAACACAAATGCAAGTATAAATACCATACTACCGTAGCCAGCAGTTGCTCACTTGAGGAGCTCAACCGGTCCCAGTGACAGTCCCAGTGACAAAATATTGCCTCAGAAGGCAAACACTAACTGCAACCACTACCGTGGGATGAGTCACACTCATTTTCGATACAAACCAAGGCCGTGGGAGTACTCATCGAGTTAATAAGTACCGGTAATGCCGTTATTCTTAAGGTCAGTTTTTCGGCGAGTCAGTCGTAAGAGCGCTGTCGTTTGACGCTATGATAGAGGTGGTCCCAGTGACACTTTTTGGCTGAAACGTTTTCTGAATGATCGTGCTCCTTTAACTCAAAATCGTCGGACTTTCATTCTTGTGTCGCGATACTTTTCATAACATACTTAGGTTATGGGACTGTTTATCGTGTAGCACTTTTATTTTACTCCAATTTTTGTTTTTGACTTACTATCAGTATAGAGTTCCTCAAGTGAGGAGCTCAGAAAATCCATGGTACACCTCTAGCATAGCATGCGTCGCCTCCTATACTGTAATCAAGTGAAACCATAACCTCAGAAAAATGCAGGCGCACCCGTACCTTAAGGCACAGCAGCATGCGTCATACATAATCCAAACAGGGATACATTTTGCGGCCACAGTGGTATACGGCACTGACAATATTGCCTTGACTCTGACACGAGTAGGAACGTCCGGAGGTATAATATATGCGATACAGTTAGTACATCGTTTGGTGAACATTTGGTGCTGGGGGGGGGTGTTGGGGCCATGTATGCACACCCATAAAATATCTTGCCTTAGTGGTGTGTCCCCTGCCCCCTGGCTACATGAAACCGCTTGTGTAATTTTTCAATAAATTCTGTCACAGCCCTGGATGACTCCACCGGTCGGCCAGGGGTGTTCCACCAATCAGAAGGTCCACTCAGTAAAACACTGACGATTAGAAAACTTGCTGGTAGTTTTTTTTCGTAAAATCATGTTCGTTGGTCATTGGCTTATCGTAGGCTATTTCTCCCCCTCCTTGCTGTTGTGTTGTACGTAGGGGAAAGACTTTACCCTCCGCCAGACGGGGGGTGGGTGGCGGGCGATCAGCAAGGGCAAGCTGGTGTCTGCGACGAGGACGCACGCGTTCCTCTGTAAAGTCTTCGGGGACAACCTCGGCCCCGTCCGAGCTGCTCTCAGGGCTTTAGGTGCGGAGCGTTTCCTGCCGTTTTGGTTGCAAAAAATTCGCGCGCTACACTTTTGTTACGTAGGTTGTTCGTGTAGGGTGGCAATGTTTTAGAAGAGTTCGCTCAGTAAGGGATGTTGTATGTGTGAAACTTGTTCATTTTTGTTTTTGTCTGAAGCACATGGTCGCCCCCCCATCTTTCCCACCGATTATTTCGTCCGCCCCTCTGATTGTTGATCATTTCTTCCGTGTCCATGTGCGTTCATAGCCGGTATCCACGAACTCAAGAGGTATTATTGACATATCTATATATATACAGTATGCCCTTTTCCCCGTTGCAAGGATTTTCCGATTCTAGTTCAGGCCGTTTGTTCGTTTATTCCCCTTAAAGTGGCTGCTGCCCTAAAGGGGGTACCGCTGCTGTTTTAACACACGGACGCATGCCACGGTAGAGATTCACGATGTTTTTTATGTTGATCATAGTGCAGTATTTCTGTTTACCATATTATACGTACCAATTATGTTTACGATTCTACCATAATAATAGAATGCTGTTTGACAATGCCAAGTTCGGTTAGCGTAACATGGTTGGTGCGAATTGTGTCCACCCATCCATGTACCTGGGTACCTGATACTGCAGTGATTATATTTACCCTGCCTGTTCGTATATTTACGGAGCCGTTGCGTACGTCCCGCGTTCTCTCCCCGTCTGCTGGTGAATTGCTGTCTGGTGGCTGCCGCTGCTGCAGCGGTGGCGATACCGCAGCACCAAGCGGAGACCACGACCCGTGCCATGGCGCTATACGAGTCATTCCGTCCGGAAGTGCCCAAGGGCAAGGCCGGGTGGGGGCAGTCTGGAATGTTCAGGCTCGCGAGGGTGATGGCGCTTCGAGACGAACTGCTGCAGGAAGCCTACGTCGAATCATCCGGGTCGGGCACGGGAAAGCACGAACTTCCGTGATCTCGCGCTCGCTCGTGGGTTAGGGGCTCTCACGTCTGGAATTTAATACGTAGCGCTCGCTCGCGATATCGGACTCGTGTCGAAAATGGCGCTCGCTCTCGTTCACGGGCTCGCGTCTTTCCGCGAAGCCGGCAGTATCAGCGCGGTGCGGCAGTGTTTTCGGCGTCGCAGACGGAGGATCTAGTCAACGTAAATATATCGTGTAAGTTAAGCTAAACGTAAATTCTGGCTTCCTTGTTTGATTTTTCCTCGTGGGTTTTCTTCTTCTTGATGGCTTATACCAGGTGTAAGGTACCGAGATTTTGAGCTGGACATTGTCCAAGGGCAAGGAAAATATGTATAATTGTAACGAAGACGCGTGCTACGATCGAGGTACGAGCCCTTATTGGCTGAAACTTTTTTCTGAACGATCAGGCTCCCTTAACCCAAAACCGTCGGACTTTCTTTCTTGTGTTCCCGTATTTCCATTGTGTACTTATTATATAGTTAAGCCATGGAAATGTTCATCGGGTTGGACTTGTATTTTTTTCCAACATCTGTTTTTTAACTTAGTATTAGTATAGAGATCCTCAAGTGAGGAGCCTCAGAAAAAATATGGCGCACCTCTATCGTAGGATGCACCCCGAAATAGGCTACCGGTCTAATTGTCCTGGCGTAGAAAACTGCCGACGGGATTTTTCCCGTGTCTCTTGGTGTCCCCACCACCGGAGACCAACTGGTCGTGTTTCTATTGCGGGCGATCGGCTGAAAAACCTTCAGTTTATATGGTGCGCCCGATGTTCCTAAAACATCAATCTTTGTTTTCAGGACCAATCTTGTCCGGGGGTGGTGGGGGAGTATAGACACGTGCGACCACGGCTTGTTCAGAAAACGCCGAGCGTGAAGCTTCTGTGGGTCTGCGAGTCGAGCGGGAGAGTAAAAGTAATGAATACTGCAAAATGCAATATACGTAGTTACTATAGGTGGGTATATCGGGTGTATACGTAGTTTTTTACAGGCGGTACGTAGTTTTTCGTTGTCGCGCCAGTCAAGTATAATACCTTGCACGGCCCTTGCGATCGATCCCTAACTCCGTCTGTATACCGCTTTTCTCACCGCCATCCTTGCGCTTCCAGCGCTTGAATTTCAGTGGGCAATTTCATCGCGTTGTCGCGGGGTACGTTGTTGCGTGTGTGCCGGGCGTAACCGATTTTGCTATACATATGACTGCGCATTGAATTTCGTGGCGACCAGCGTTCGTAACTTTCTCTTGTGTGGGGGGTTTGGTAGCGAAGCCGCCAGGGAATCGCGGGGAGGGAGAGCATTAACATATTATAAGTGTACAGTAACTTGATAGTCTCCGATGTGGTGTAGCTCTATAGGCTCTAATGCAGCAATATTTGACCCTCTTGCAAGAGTGGGAGTATCGAGGCATGTATGATCACTGCGTATCTGGCCCCGGTCGGCACGAATACCCGCAAGCTTGCGCTAGGCAGGTCAGTCGTGATTTTCAGGTCTGTTCATGGTCATGTCAAACCCCGCCGGTCGGGTGGGGTCAGGTCGGGTCGGGTCGGGTCGGGTCGGGTCGGGTCGGGTCGGGTCGGGTCGGGTCGGATCAGGTCGAGTCTAGTGACGGTGACCGGAACCGACGCGTGTGAGTTGAAAGCCTCCTGACCCGACCCGACCTAACCCGTGAGATTTTGAAGACCTCCTGAACCCGAGCCGCGGGTTGGGTCGTGACCCGTGAAGAGCCCTGGTCGTTTTGATGGTGTGGAGTATACATACGCAGGGGTCTCCTTACTGCTATCGATGAGTTATAGTTTGGTGCTTGCGTTCGCTTTCCCGTAAACATGTACCGTGGTTTGTGATCGTCTCCCTTCTTGCTTGGGTGGTGTGTTGGTTAGGGTTTGGGATAGGATCAGCCGAGTACGCTTTTTATAGGTAAAGCGATAAACCCTCGGGATAACCTCTAAAATATACGAAGTGTCGCCGGTTACGCGGTTCTTCTTGGCCCAACCTAACAGTTTTGCCGTCAATTTGTGAGTAACAACAACGACGAACGAACGGGGCCCGAGCCAAGTACAGCGAACCACAGACGGCCGCAACGATTGATTATTTTTCCCTGATCTCGTGCCGAGCTACTCGTACTTCGCCCCTTCCCGGAGAAAACGGTGTTCCTGCCCGTGATTAAAACTGGAGATTCGCCTTCCTTTGTGTACTACAGTATAAGAGAAGCTCCACGAGTACGCAGGAAGGAACCCCTTCGGCTCTCGAGACCTCTACGATTACCCCTTTTCCTATGCACACGCGACCGCACATAATACGCACATACATGACTCCAATTGGGCCAATAATCAGAAAGACGCGTCGTCATCGCCGAACCATATCGACCTCACGTGTGTTGTATGTGTCATATCTAGAACAGTTCGACGGTAGTCGATGAGGGAAGAAAGTGCTGGACCCTTCTCGCTATGAAAATACAAGGGGAAGATGTACTCATTAGCCGCATGCCATACATACATGGCCGGCCGTAGTTGTATGACCATAGACCCTCGCATCCCTATAATGCCAGGACAGACCACGTCGGGTTTTCCCCGACCACGCAGCAGATATTGCTTGCACCAAGCGCGTGGTCGGGGGGGGGGGGGGGGGGGGGGGGGGGGGGGCTGCCATGGTATACCCCGGATCTGAGAGTTACGACTAAGGAGGGAGCCGGAGAAAGAAGGGCGAATCATATAGATGGGACAGAAACAATGCCTCGAAGTTTCGAAAAAACAACGGAAATTTCGCACCCTCCTCTGCCTGATCTGCCATACCAGGTATGTCTGTATGACGTGCGGGCTACGTGCTGCTACGGTCTGCTTATGATTACGTACGCAGAGTAAAGGACACCTGCAACTACAGTAGTGTTATTGTAGTAAGAGAGGAAAGCTGGTCCAGGCTGGATTTCTTATTAAAGAATGGGTGCATTCTACACTACAACAGTAGTACAGGACATCTGCTACGAAAACGAGGGATAAGAAACGCTGGCTGGTGTTTACCGGAAAATAATAAATCGAGGAGTCATTACACTGAGTTTAGTATAGAACGCCCACATTCTCAAATAAGAAATCCAGCCTGGACCAGCTTTCTTGTTTCTTAGTGTACTGTACTGTACTGTACTGCATGCACTACAACTTCTGTACATAACAAAACGAGCCATAAGAAAAAGGCAGGTGGAGATTACGTAAAGGAAAATCATAAGTTCGGGAGTCGTTTTTGAGAATGTGCTTATTTTCTCAATTGAATTGTCAAATACTGCAAGAATACCAGAATACTGTAAGAAGTAATTCAGCCTGGACCAGCTTTCTTATATTTTACGTATTGTTTCTTATTGCGTACATGCATTTAATATTTTTACATCTCTGGTACTTTTCGTTGAAGGCGCGAAGACGGTGTTACCCATGAGGATGAACTCCGTATGCGAGTAAATCATAACGACAAGGCAACACCACCACCAGCTCACCAGCTGCGTTCATACTCGTACGTAATATCTGGTACGTAATACGAACGAGTGTACCCAAGGTATTATGTACGTACGTGGTCTATTCATTCATATCTGTGAGTATCTGTGAACGAAGTACAACTGTTTCGACCAGCAACTACGTAAAGCCTCTATGACCGGTTATCTGCTCTCAATCAACAAGATACTAATGATCTAACAGGTATATCCAAGGAGCAACAGACAACAGCAGTTGCTACCACCTAACTGCCAGGTAACTGCAAACAATCCGATCAGTTTTTGATCTCTGAAAGGATTCTCAATGCAAAACGCCATTCCAGGAAAGAGAAACCCGCTCGAATCACTCTGCGCGAACTTCTCACAAGTACTACTGCGAAGGAGGTACGCCACCAGTAGCAGCAGTAGCAGCAGCAGCCCCACAACAGCACCCTGCACTCGCTTCCGTAGACGTAGGCAGATGGTGCAGTCGTCGTTGCAATCGCGGACCCCTGCCAGGCGCGTCATCGCCGCAGCCGCAGCACTGCAACTTGTCTGGGTTGGGTTGCCGTCAGGTGCAGATGCTTTCTGTTTGCCAGCATCTGTGCGGAGCAGTACCACTACCGCGCGAAGACGCTGCTGCAACGACGGTGCCTCGCAGGCCGCACCAATATCGCAGACATTCTCGCGGGACTCGCGGCGGCGAGTAAACAGGGCTTCCGCGTACCCCTCGTGGCACAACGGCTTCTCCTCCTCCTCCTCCTCTGAGTCGTTGCATACAGCCGCAATCGGAAAACATCATCAGAGTCGATGTGCTGGCATCGGATCCAGCGCGTTTACTGCGAGCAGTAGCGGGAGGAGCAGGAGAGCAGCTCGGGCAGGGAGCAGGACATCGAACGGCGCGCTGAGCATGGGCGTGGATGAGCTGTCGGTGCTGGGCAGGGACGCTCTCATGTTTTTGGCGGCGACCGTGGTGGTTGTGCCCGCGTGCAAAAAGGCGAAAATCAGGTAAAAAAGATGTTCTCACTCTGTACCGTACTCACAGAGACAGCACAGATGATGCGGACGGACGGCAGTTGAGGGTCGAGTGCATCATGCCATGCATGTCACATACCTGGTATCTGCGGAGAGTAGTGCATGCTAATGCCCTTCTCAAAGCACCTGGTGCTGCACCATGCAGCAGCAGTATCGCAGAGAGAGGTATCGCAGTCTCTCCGCTTCTATACCCTAGTTAGGGTGTGCCAGATGTGGATGCCATAGCAGCAGTGAAAGTCCATTCACACCACCATGTGTACTTGTAATGGTATTTGCTGCTGCTGCTGCTGCTGCACGAAGCACCGCTTCGTACCAGTATCATACGTACGCACCTGGTACGTACGTACTACAGCAGTAGCAGTACTGCTTGTACGTACGTACTGGTTGTAAGAAAGATCATGCTGCGCGCGAAGACACTGACATTGCACCATCCATCACATTGTCACCGTGCACCCTACTCGTGTGAGCGTAGTATGCTGGGCGCGAGAACATCACCCTCTTCGGGACCCCCTTTGATAGCGACCAATACAATGATAAGTTTGGTGCTACCGACCGTCTACGCACGTACGAGCAGCGCGAGCGCCCGCGGCAGTACGGTTAGGATCGTGCGGCGCCCTTGCCACTGCATGCATTGGAACTCGGCCACAATTTTCGTATCAACCCCCTCCCCATCCATATGCAAGCCCGCCTTCCAAGCGGTTCTGAGTAGAATGCAGCTCACCCTTCATGCGACTCGCCGAACACCTCACGGCGCTTCGCGCTTGGTGCTAAATAGCAATGTCTGCCTGGTCAGTGAAAACCCGACATGCTCCGTCTCTGCCATTGTAGGGATGCGAGGGTCTATGGTCATACGACTACGGCCATGCATGAATATGAAGTGCACCCCCCCCCCTTGCCCTATCCACGCAGTTGCCGTTGCTGAAACCGTCACTTTTTATCGTCATTTTCCCCTCCATACTTTAATCAAGTAAGTCCCAAGAGGGGTTAATTAACCGCATGCTCCTCATTCCTCATCCCTCATGCGCTACTATATACTACTGCAGTTGTCATGATTCAATGAGCTCGCTGACTCGGAGCGCTTCTTTTTCCTTTTTATTTTTCTTGTTTCCAACTTGGGGGCACCATCTTCGACAACAACACAACAATGCCACCCAACGGCAACAAACACCTACAACGAAAAAACAGTCCAGTGCTGGGATTTCTCGGGACCGGAGCTCTCTTGGGACCTTCGGGGTTCAGCGTGATCAAGGACCTGAGCGAGCTTGACACCCTCGGCGAGCTCGGCATCAGTTTCTTGCTGTTCGAGCAGGGGCTGGAGCTGAGCCTGGACCGGCTGAAGGCGCTCAGCAAGTATGCCTTCGGACTGGGCACGCTGCAGGTGTGTTTGGTGTGTTTCGCGGTTTGCGGTTTTTCTTTTTTGTCGTCTGGGCCGCTGCTGCTGCCGCTGCTGCTGCTGCTGCTGCTGCTACGGCTGCTGTTACGGCTGCGGTACGGCTGCGGTACGGCTGCGGTACGGCTGCTGAATTTGTTGGAGACACACTCCACTTCCACTTCATACGTAGCAAATACTATTTTTTTTCCGAATATAAGGGCTGTTTTGTTATTCATTATTCATACGAACACGTTTTTCTCATATTTCGGAACAGAGTGGTATGCCAGGAGACGGCACCTTCGGCCTTCTGACGGACGACCGTCTATTAATAGGTTTGATTTAATGTGCTACAGCTAGTAGCTTTCGTGCGGGGAGTCGTCCTACACCAGTACCAGTAGCATATATTATGTCTTATTGTTTATGTATATAATACGTGCGAGGTCTCCACGTGCTGCATGTGTCTGTTAACTTGTTTTCTGACTACTACTCTACTACTGCTACTGCTACTACTACTACTACTACTACTACTTACTACTCTACTACTACTACTACTACTACTACTACTACTACTACTGCTACTCTACTCTACTACTAGCGCTATGCTACTACTACTACTACTACTACTACTACTACTACTACTACTACTACTACTGTGCCACCTACTCACTGTATACCCGGCTGGCCCACCCAGCACTTCGGGCGGGACAAGGCGAGCCACCGAGAAGTCTTGGGGTTCTGCGCCCAGGAGGTGGACAAGACCGTGAGCGTGCTCGTGCACCGCGTGAAGGGTAAGCTCCTGGGCGCGATCGAGAAGATGGACGGGCAGCTGCTGTCCCTCGAAGGCAACATGCGGTGAGATATGATAACCCGTTTTGAGGACGGACCCCCTTTTAAGAGATATAAGGGACATAAGGAATACAGGCTGGTTCAAGTCATACCGCGGAAAATTCACTCAGTGGCCAATGTCCACGCCGTTTTTTAGAGATAGACCCTGAAATTGTGGCACCACCGTGTTTTGATGCGCCCTACCCGAGACTTTAAGGCATGTTTTTTTTTTTTTCTTTTCCGTCAGATATTGTTTGTTTTGTTTTGTTTTGGGAAATTTGGGTCTTAAAGAGATCCAAAAATTCCGGCGAAAAAAAAAACAAGAAAAAAACGCATTCGTAAAAGGCTCGGGTAGGGCGCATAAAACACGTGTACCAAATTTCAGGGTCCTATCTTCGAAAAACGGAGTGGACATTTGGACTTTTGTGCGGTAAAAGTGTAAAAATAGGCGTTGCCTCGTAATTACTTAGTTTCAGTATATAATCGATTTTGGGCGTTAAATATGACTTAATTTGATCATACGCAGATCAGATCTTCGAATATTTGCGTGAAACTTTGTACAAAATGCCTTGGACCACCTGGAAGCGGCTCGTTCAAAAAACAAATTGGGGGGAAAACATGTTTTCCTACGGAAACGCCTGAGCTATTGTTGACCACTTTGAAGGCCTGTGATTGGTCGGGCCTCATTTTCGGCGGTGGTGCCAGTTCTAGGTTCCTTGAACAAAAAACTGGCGACGTCACCCTCTTCCACTGTTCATGGCGGTCAGTATGACACCAAATATGTGACATTGGAGTGTGCTATTGCATGCGGCATTCACTGACTACGAAAAACATGGTACACGCGCGTGATAAGCTTGGTGCTTTTCGAGAGCCAGCGGGTCTAGTGTGGAAATGCTTCCACTAACACCGCTTCAGGAATCGTTCCGGACACGATCGAGGGATCATCGACCAAATCGTTGACCCACCCATTGTCTCACCCTAAAACACTCCCGCAAACAGACGTCAAGCACCTCGTGCGGGTTGCCTGTTTCCTCTGCTCTGCTTTTACTGTCGCTGAACTACTATCGCCTCGCACCATCTAGCCAGTCGCAGAACACAGAGCTTCGATAACCCCCCCGAAAGATTTGCACCAAAAGCTAAAAACTCGATACCGCACTGAGAAGGAAGGCTTAGATTCGACCCTCAAGCTCGAACTACGGTGATCTGGTAATCCGACTCTCTTCGAGAACCTTCCGACGTATACCGACGTGCAGGTAATACTTACGTGCCTTATGACGCCCACACTGTAGTAACTCCCGCAATTTTTTGTTTTAGTATTAAGCTTTTCAGATCCACGCATTTTCTCCCACATTCGCCCTTTCCCCTCCCCCGCTCCCCCCTAAACTCACGCCTTCAAAATGCCGTACACTCTCAACCCCAAGGAACCGCAGGTACTTGCAGTACTCTAAGCTCAGGCGGTGGGGATTCCCACCCAAGAAGATTCCAGTCTTGCTCAGGTGGGATGCGGGGCTCAATGCAATCGTCTGTTATTCGTCGCGTTGTTTCGCCTCTATACTACAATCAAGCAACACTACAGTATGGGCCCACCATAACAAACGACTGCTGAAATGTACTCTGAGCAAGGACTGGGAAATCTCTGGGGTGGACATCCCCACGCCACATTGAGCTCTAGGGTACTGCAGTACCTCTCGCGGGCTTCCTTGGGGCTTGAGAGTGTAGTCATTGAAGCCGTCTTGAGTTAGGGGGAGGGTGGGAGAGGTGATTAGGCGAGTGGGGAAAAGGCTGATCAACAAGTGAATACTAAACAAAAATTGGCGCGCTGGTGTTATTACCAGTGTTTAGTGGGCGGTTTATAAGGCTAAGAAGGTACATTTTCACCTGGCGAATAGCTGTTAGTATTATACGTTAGTTCTCAGCCACTGAGCAATGGATAATCCCATGTTCATTTGCAGCGCCTCGAAACATGAGCCTCCGTTTTTCTGGTTTCTGTGACTTTTGTGGCGAATATCGTATGTCGGGGTGTACCTCCTTTTTTGGGACTCGAGATGGGAGGTAGAAGTTCGCGAGAAGGGCGGGGTTACAGCAACCGACCCACTTCGTACGTGATTGAGAGAGTATACGAACGTGTCCGAGTGTTCGAGTGTCCGCGTTACACTGCCAAAGGGGGTACGGCACAAGCCAGTGGCAACATTGATCCCTGCCGAAAACTGCTCGTGGATGACACCAGAGCAGCTTTCATTGTTTCGGCTCGCCTGCTACCGAGGCTGTGTTTTTCGTCAGTCACGAATGCCGCATGCAATAGCAACTCCAATGTCACATATTTGGTATCATACTGACCGCCATGAACAGTGGAAGAGGGTGACATCGCCAGTTTTTTGTTCAAGGGCCTAGAACTGGCGCTACTGCCGAAAATGAGGCCCGACCAATCACAGGCCTTCAAAGTGGTCAACAATAGCCAGGCGTTTCCGTAGGAAAACATGTTTTCCCCCCAATTTGTTTTTCTGAACGAGCCGCTTCCAGGTGGTCCAAGGCATCTTTGTACAAAGTTTCACGCAAATATTCGAAGATCTGATTGCGTATGATCATATTAAGTCATATTTAACGCCCAAAATCGATTATATACTGAAACTAAGTAATTACGAGGCATCGCCTATTTTTACACTTTTACCGCACAAAAGTCCAAATGTCCACTCCGTTTTTTGAAGATAGGCCCTGAAATTTGGTACACGTGTTTTATGCGCCCTACCCGAGCCTTTTACGAATGTTTTTTTCTTTTTTCTTTTCGCCGGAATTTTTGGATCTCTACTTAAGACCCAAATTTCCCAAAACAAAACAAAACAAACAATATCTGACGGAAAAAAAAAAAAAAAAAAAACATCCTTTAAAGTCTCGGGTAGGGCGCATAAAACTCGCGTGCCAAATTTCAGAGTCTATCTCCAAAAAACGGCGTGGACATTGGCCACTGAATGAATTTTCCGCGGTATGCTTGAACCAGCCTGTATTCCTTATGTCCCTTATATCTCTTAAAAGGGGGTCCGTCCTCAAAACGGGTTATCATATCTCACCGCATGTTGCCTTCGAGGGACAGCAGCTGCCCGTCCATCTTCTCGATCGCGCCCAGGAGCTTACCCTTCACGCGGTGCACGAGCACGCTCACGGTCTTGTCCACCTCCTGGGCGCAGAACCCCAAGACTTCTCGGTGGCTCGCCTTGTCCCGCCCGAAGTGCTGGGTGGGCCAGCCGGGTATACAGTGAGTAGGTGGCACAGTAGTAGTAGTAGTAGTAGTAGTAGTAGTAGTAGTAGTAGTAGTAGTAGAGCATAGTAGTAGCAGTAGTAGCAGTAGTACATGTAGTAGTAGTGAGTAGTAGTACAGTAGTAGTAGTAGTAGTAGTAGTAGTAGTAGTAGTAGTAGTAGTAGTAGTAGTAGTAGCAGTAGTAGTAGTAGTAGTAGTAGTAGTAGTAGTAGTAGTAGTAGTAGGGTGTGGCGGTGCACGGCACGAGAACGAACGAAACGAAGCAGATGCAGCAGTTACTGGGAAGGGCGCGAATATATGGTGTGGTGGTTACAGTATCGGCCCTGTGCTGCTGTATCAAAGTAAAGCACAGACAGTAGTACGAAGTGGTCCCTCTTTATATACTGAAGTGCCGGTTGAGTAGTTAGTGCCGACTGCCTGTTGTATATAGTGTCGGTGAAAAATCGCTTGGCATGGCACAGATGGGAATAACCAGTGTGGCAGTGTGCGGAGTGTGTGGTGCCGGTTGTCGCTGCGATAGGCGCCGGTAATTGTTGGCTCTAGTGGCGCATACCGGCACTATAATAAAGGTACCATTACTACTGTACAAGGATTATTATGTTAAAAGTGCAACTGAGGGGATTTGTATGGTATGACACGCGGGCGCAGCAGGATGTGGTGGATACGTGCGCACTTGCAATGCGTTGCGCTCTTCTTCCTGTACTGTGGAGGAAGACTATTGATAAGACCACACTTCCCGGGCCGGTAAGGCGTGGACCTCAAAAGGGTTACTCGTATGTCTACCCTCTGGACGGAACTATAATACGTCTGGTATATGTACTACGTGTTATATGACACGAGCTAGGAGGGCGGGAGCGGCAATGAATGGGTGGTGTGTGGTGTGATTTTATGATCATTATTGTTTTAGCTATAATAGTACCTCTATCTTCCTTGCATTCAGGTCGAGCTTTTTGGATCCGGCTTTTGTTTTCCGGCTTTTGTTTTCGTATACCTTCTGATAGCGTCTTAGATAGGAGGTCCAATAAGCTGTAGGATCAAGTGCACCACTTGTTACCCTGATGCGTCAAGACTGTATCACTCAACCCGAGCCGTCCTTCTGCCGCAATACAGGTGTGAACCAGTTTATTATGGTATGCCATTTCGTCGTATAATAAGAAGAGCAGAAGTTCTCATGATGGTGCATGTACGAACTGCACCCACCGCATGTGCATCAAGTGAGCCGCACGAACCCGAGCATCAGGCCTGGGCTGGATCTCTACCGATCTACTGCAATACATTCAGGGAGTACACCGTAGGTATGTGACCACCCTTGAGTTCCACAGCTAGCTGTCAGATTTTGTTCCCCTTAAACCCCGTAGTTCGCGCGATGGAAGTATCCCACGCAGCTTGCAAAGATGAGTTTCGACGAAATCCTCGATCTCACAGCTGTCGTTTTTTTTTTTTAATTTTTCAATATACTGGTACGTGTATCGGAATTTGATAGGGATATCGAACGGGGATCATATTCCTGGACAGAGTGATACCAAGTACGCCTGCATACAGTGGGTACTCCGATTTAAGAGAGCCCCGTGACAAGCCGAAACAGGCATATTGCTCTTGTCTGCAGTGGGAAATATATAGTTTTTGGTGTGAGTGGGATAAGCCGTTTAGACAGCGCTTAACTCCGGAATGCTCGTACGTAGCTTGGGCACTCTTAACTCGGGGTACCCACTGCTGTATACGGTCGCACGTACCTGGTATTTACGTACACGTAATATTTCCAAGTGTCATTATGATAAAAAGTGTCGTTATAAGTATGCGCAATGTGAAATACCGGTAAGAAATACCTGGTATAAGTTATATCGTACGAGGTACGAGTACAGTATGTTTCGCCGCACCTGTGACCTGTGACATATTACATGTGTTGTGACAATATAACTTGCATCTCTCTTTACGAGTATAAGAGGCATACACGTACCCAGCATGCAGGAAGAACATACGTCGATAATACTAATAGAACACTCACACTGGGTGGGCGTCATGATCTTACGATCGTTGGGTATTTATCAAAGGTTCAACATCAACAGCAGTTTAGATACGTACCTCTGCTAAAAAAGTAGTACGAGCTGTTGATACGAGTACCAGCAGGGATTTTACCTGCCGTATCTTGTCTGCCAGCCCGGGGCCGGTGACGGACACACGTATCTTCGACTTCGTCGCGGCCGCCGACCGATTCTGCTGCCCGCCCGCCGATCCTGCGGCACCCTTTCCACCATCGTTGTCAAGACGTTTCAGCTGCTCCTTGAGGCCCCATGCGGGTCCCTGGCTACCTTTGCCACTCGAGTCGAAGGAGACGCGAGCAGTCATGTGTGCCACATTTATTTGAGGATTTGAGATTTTGAGGCAACACCTGCTAAAAGGCGTGACTTGGTGCCTGTCTTAGTCCGTATGCTGCAGCTTACAACGTCCACCATTCGTCTTAGGAAATGATATACCTCAGCTTAGGTGAGCTCAGAGCTGCAAGGTGGCTAGCTGCGACCGTGGGGACGCTGTGGAAGCACGGAAGCACAGCAGTATACTTGAGACTTGAGGTTGCTTCGTAAATCGTTTAAATTTGAATATTGTTCAATGCCTTGGAAAGGCGTTTTTGTGAACGGGGTTGATGTCTGAGAGGGACAGCCCAAAAACGTGAAATTGGGCCGACCCACCAACAACAGACAACAACTCGACTCGAGACAGCGATCGAGAGATGTATCGTGGCCTTCGAAAGCTCGTAATCGGAAGCGTAGTGGTTCTCTCGAGCGGAGCTTCTCTGGCGGCTTCCCAACGCGCTCAGCATTTCAACTACGACGAAGACTTGGCCAAGCTCTCCACGGTGAGGTTATCTGCTACCAGGTATACGTACAGATATGTTCGTAAAAATAAGAGTCGTTAGGATATTCGTATTCATGACAAAAAGATCCTTACATTTCCGGACAAACTGTTCACAGTTCAACTAATAGTCTGATTTGCTCCGCTGACGCTGGTATACCAGGTAGTACCTCGTGCACGTGTAGGCCTCGTACACAGCTACAAAGCGACTGATAATACACACTACAGCAGCAGTACCTGGTAGGAAAGAAAGCCCTTGTGCCAACCCGTGCTTGTGCCTGCTCCGGTGACCACGCTCTGTTCCGACAGCCCGCTGACATCAGGAGAGCGTCCTGGTCGCATCACGAGTACCCAGTTTTTGAAACGCTCTCTCGTATTTACGTATTTACCTTGTACTCTCGTACTCGTGCCGGGTACGTACGAGTACTGGTACTGGTACCGTACTGCGTACCGGTACGTACAAGGGAGTATTTTGCGCTTTTTCGTATTCCGTAAAATGATATCGTGCATACAACAGATGCTCCCAAGCATACTTCATACTCCGAGCATACTCGAGAGTGTCGAGGACATTCCGTACTCCGAGTATACTCGGAGTGGAGAATCAGTACATTTCGCACTCCCGAGTCCTGAAAGTATAAGTATTGCAGTACTGGGGGCCCAAGTACTGCGAGTACTGAGAGTATGAGCAGAAATGAAGGCCCAAAAACCAAAGACTGCGTGTACTGGGAGTATGAGCAGTACATAACCCCAAGCGCAAGTACTGTAGTACCCGCAGTACTAACATCCGTAATGCTTGCAAGTACACGAAATACCCGCAGAATTTCCTCTCGAAAATACTTTACTTTACTCCTACGTAGGTACTGGGAGCACTCGTACTGTGAATGAATGATGCCCTACGCATGTGTTTCGTGCGGGTCGGGTATTCGATATTTTCTACAAGGCGCTTTGCTTCGCGGGCGGCTTCCGCCGCCCGCTCGCTACGCTCGCTCACAAGGGAAAACGCAAAATGCGAGCGAAGCGGACAGAGAGGTCCACGATTGATTGTTGATGCTAATTCTGGCGACTTGCAAATGCCAAGAGCTTCTACAAGCACGACTTCTTTTCTTTTTTTTTTCAATGTAGGCAGGGCAGATGTACTCGTACCACACGGGAGTAAGCCGTAACCTTAACCTTGTCGTCACGCTTCACCCTCGCATGTACCGGTATACGGACAGTACATGTGCATCCAAGCCCCCGTCATCAGTGTCTGCCCCTTGAAGAGGAAGCATAAAACATCCATCCATACCGAAGCATCCAATCACAATCTCAGACCAAAATGCCTCGCCACATGCCTCGCCACATCATGCTGGACCCCAATCTCCGTAGACCTGTATGAAACCGCCGAGCACAACAAACAGCCCCCCCTATTACGGAGGACCATAGTAAATAGGACCAAACATTGTTGCTAAAAATAGGAAAATATATAGGTTTTTGTGTGNAGTAGTAGTAGGGTGTGGCGGTGCACGGCACGAGAACGAACGAAACGAAGCAGATGCAGCAGTTACTGGGAAGGGCGCGAATATATGGTGTGGTGGTTAAAGTATCGGCCCTGTGCTGCTGTATCAAAGTAAAGCACAGACAGTAGTACGAAGTGGTCCCTCTTTATATACTGAAGTGCCGGTTGAGTAGTTAGTGCCGACTGCCTGTTGTATATAGTGTCGGTGAAAAATCGCTTGGCATGGCACAGATGGGAATAACCAGTGTGGCAGTGTGCGGAGTGTGTGGTGCCGGTTGTCGCTGCGATAGGCGCCGGTAATTGTTGGCTCTAGTGGCGCATACCGGCACTATAATAAAGGTACCATTACTACTGTACAAGGATTATTATGTTAAAAGTGCAACTGAGGGGATTTGTATGGTATGACACGCGGGCGCAGCAGGATGTGGTGGATACGTGCGCACTTGCAATGCGTTGCGCTCTTCTTCCTGTACTGTGGAGGAAGACTATTGATAAGACCACACTTCCCGGGCCGGTAAGGCGTGGACCTCAAAAGGGTTACTCGTATGTCTACCCTCTGGACGGAAGTATAATACGTCTGGTATATGTACTACGTGTTATATGACACGAGCTAGGAGGGCGGGAGCGGCAATGAATGGGTGGTGTGTGGTGTGATTTTATGATCATTATTGTTTTAGCTATAATAGTACCTCTATCTTCCTTGCATTCAGGTCGAGCTTTTTGGATCCGGCTTTTGTTTTCCGGCTTTTGTTTTCGTATACCTTCTGATAGCGTCTTAGATAGGAGGTCCAATAAGCTGTAGGATCAAGTGCACCACTTGTTACCCTGATGCGTCAAGACTGTATCACTCAACCCGAGCCGTCCTTCTGCCGCAATACAGGTGTGAACCAGTTTATTATGGTATGCCATTTCGTCGTATAATAAGAAGAGCAGAAGTTCTCATGATGGTGCATGTACGAACTGCACCCACCGCATGTGCATCAAGTGAGCCGCACGAACCCGAGCATCAGGCCTGGGCTGGATCTCTACCGATCTACTGCAATACATTCAGGGAGTACACCGTAGGTATGTGACCACCCTTGAGTTCCACAGCTAGCTGTCAGATTTTGTTCCCCTTAAACCCCGTAGTTCGCGCGATGGAAGTATCCCACGCAGCTTGCAAAGATGAGTTTCGACGAAATCCTCGATCTCACAGCTGTCGTTTTTTTTTTAATTTTTCAATATACTGGTACGTGTATCGGAATTTGATAGGGATATCGAACGGGGATCATATTCCTGGACAGAGTGATACCAAGTACGCCTGCATACAGTGGGTACTCCGATTTAAGAGAGCCCCGTGACAAGCCGAAACAGGCATATTGCTCTTGTCTGCAGTGGGAAATATATAGTTTTTGGTGTGACTGGGATAAGCCGTTTAGACAGCGCTTAACTCCGGAATGCTCGTACGTAGCTTGGGCACTCTTAACTCGGGGTACCCACTGCTGTATACGGTCGCACGTACCTGGTATTTACGTACACGTAATATTTCCAAGTGTCATTATGATAAAAAGTGTCGTTATAAGTATGCGCAATGTGAAATACCGGTAATAAATACCTGGTATAAGTTATATCGTACGAGGTACGAGTACAGTATGTTTCGCCGCACCTGTGACCTGTGACATATTACATGTGTTGTGACAATATAACTTGCATCTCTCTTTACGAGTATAAGAGGCATACACGTACCCAGCATGCAGGAAGAACATACGTCGATAATACTAATAGAACACTCACACTGGGTGGGCGTCATGATCTTACGATCGTTGGGTATTTATCAAAGGTTCAACATCAACAGCAGTTTAGATACGTACCTCTGCTAAAAAAGTAGTACGAGCTGTTGATACGAGTACCAGCAGGGATTTTACCTGCCGTATCTTGTCTGCCAGCCCGGGGCCGGTGACGGACACACGAATCTTCGACTTCGTCGCGGCCGCCGACCGATTCTGCTGCCCGCCCGCCGATCCTGCGGCACCCTTTCCACCATCGTTGTCAAGACGTTTCAGCTGCTCCTTGAGGCCCCATGCGGGTCCCTGGCTACCTTTGCCACTCGAGTCGAAGGAGACGCGAGCAGTCATGTGTGCCACATTTATTTGAGGATTTGAGATTTTGAGGCAACACCTGCTAAAAGGCGTGACTTGGTGCCTGTCTTAGTCCGTATGCTGCAGCTTACAACGTCCACCATTCGTCTTAGGAAATGATATACCTCAGCTTAGGTGAGCTCAGAGCTGCAAGGTGGCTAGCTGCGACCGTGGGGACGCTGTGGAAGCACGGAAGCACAGCAGTATACTTGAGACTTGAGGTTGCTTCGTAAATCGTTTAAATTTGAATATTGTTCAATGCCTTGGAAAGGCGTTTTTGTGAACGGGGTTGATGTCTGAGAGGGACAGCCCAAAAACGTGAAATTGGGCCGACCCACCAACAACAGACAACAACTCGACTCGAGACAGCGATCGAGAGATGTATCGTGGCCTTCGAAAGCTCGTAATCGGAAGCGTAGTGGTTCTCTCGAGCGGAGCTTCTCTGGCGGCTTCCCAACGCGCTCAGCATTTCAACTACGACGAAGACTTGGCCAAGCTCTCCACGGTGAGGTTATCTGCTACCAGGTATACGTACAGATATGTTCGTAAAAATAAGAGTCGTTAGGATATTCGTATTCATGACAAAAAGATCCTTACATTTCCGGACAAACTGTTCACAGTTCAACTAATAGTCTGATTTGCTCCGCTGACGCTGGTATACCAGGTAGTACCTCGTGCACGTGTAGGCCTCGTACACAGCTACAAAGCGACTGATAATACACACTACAGCAGCAGTACCTGGTAGGAAAGAAAGCCCTTCTGCCAACCCGTGCTTGTGCCTGCTCCGGTGACCACGCTCTGTTCCGACAGCCCGCTGACATCAGGAGAGCGTCCTGGTCGCATCACGAGTACCCAGTTTTTGAAACGCTCTCTCGTATTTACGTATTTACCTTGTACTCTTGTACTCGTGCCGGGTACGTACGAGTACTGGTACTGGTACCGTACTGCGTACCGGTACGTACAAGGGAGTATTTTGCGCTTTTTCGTATTCCGTAAAATGATATCGTGCATACAACAGATGCTCCCAAGCATACTTCATACTCCGAGCATACTCGAGAGTGTCGAGGACATTCCGTACTCCGAGTATACTCGGAGTGGAGAATCAGTACATTTCGCACTCCCGAGTCCTGAAAGTATAAGTATTGCAGTACTGGGGGCCCAAGTACTGCGAGTACTGAGAGTATGAGCAGAAATGAAGGCCCAAAAACCAAAGACTGCGTGTACTGGGAGTATGAGCAGTACATAACCCCAAGCGCAAGTACTGTAGTACCCGCAGTACTAACATCCGTAATGCTTGCAAGTACACGAAATACCCGCAGAATTTCCTCTCGAAAATACTTTACTTTACTCCTACGTAGGTACTGGGAGCACTCGTACTGTGAATGAATGATGCCCTACGCATGTGTTTCGTGCGGGTCGGGTATTCGATATTTTCTACAAGGCGCTTTGCTTCGCGGGCGGCTTCCGCCGCCCGCTCGCTACGCTCGCTCACAAGGGAAAACGCAAAATGCGAGCGAAGCGGACAGAGAGGTCCACGATTGATTGTTGATGCTAATTCTGGCGACTTGCAAATGCCAAGAGCTTCTACAAGCACGACTTCTTTTCTTTTCTTTTTCAATGTAGGCAGGGCAGATGTACTCGTACCACACGGGAGTAAGCCGTAACCTTAACCTTGTCGTCACGCTTCACCCTCGCATGTACCGGTATACGGACAGTACATGTGCATCCAAGCCCCCGTCATCAGTGTCTGCCCCTTGAAGAGGAAGCATAAAACATCCATCCATACCGAAGCATCCAATCACAATCTCAGACCAAAATGCCTCGCCACATGCCTCGCCACATCATGCTGGACCCCAATCTCCGTAGACCTGTATGAAACCGCCGAGCACAACAAACAGCCCCCCCTATTACGGAGGACCATAGTAAATAGGACCAAACATTGTTGCTAAAAATAGGAAAATATATAGGTTTTTGTGTGTACCGTAGGTCCTATTTACTATGGTCCCCCGTACTACTCGGTGCGCCCTTTCAGGGGAAGCATCCATCCATACCGAAGCATCCAAGCATAATTTCAGACCATAAAACCTCGCCACATAGTACGAAACCCCAACGTCCGTAGACCTGTGTGGAACCGCCGAGCNATGAATATGAAGTGCACCCCCCCCCCTTGCCCTATCCACGCAGTTGCCGTTGCTGAAACCGTCACTTTTTATCGTCATTTTCCCCTCCATACTTTAATCAAGTAAGTCCCAAGAGGGGTTAATTAACCGCATGCTCCTCATTCCTCATCCCTCATGCGCTACTATATACTACTACTGCAGTTGTCATGATTCAATGAGCTCGCTGACTCGGAGCGCTTCTTTTTCCTTTTTCTTTTTCTTGTTTCCAACTTGGGGGCACCATCTTCGACAACAACACAACAATGCCACCCAACGGCAACAAACACCTACAACGAAAAAACAGTCCAGTGCTGGGATTTCTCGGGACCGGAGCTCTCTTGGGACCTTCGGGGTTCAGCGTGATCAAGGACCTGAGCGAGCTTGACACCCTCGGCGAGCTCGGCATCAGTTTCTTGCTGTTCGAGCAGGGGCTGGAGCTGAGCCTGGACCGGCTAAAGGCGCTCAGCAAGTATGCCTTCGGACTGGGCACGCTGCAGGTGTGTTTGGTGTGTTTCGCGGTTTGCGGTTTTTCTTTTTTGTCGTCTGGGCCGCTGCTGCTGCCGCTGCTGCTGCTGCTGCTGCTGCTACGGCTGCTGTTACGGCTGCGGTACGGCTGCGGTACGGCTGCGGTACGGCTGCTGAATTTGTTGGAGACACACTCCACTTCCACTTCATACGTAGCAAATACTATTTTTTTTCCGAATATAAGGGCTGTTTTGTTATTCATTATTCATACGAACACGTTTTTCTCATATTTCGGAACAGAGTGGTATGCCAGGAGACGGCACCTTCGGCCTTCTGACGGACGACCGTCTATTAATAGGTTTGATTTAATGTGCTACAGCTAGTAGCTTTCGTGCGGGGAGTCGTCCTACACCAGTACCAGTAGCATATATTATGTCTTATTGTTTATGTATATAATACGTGCGAGGTCTCCACGTGCTGCATGTGTCTGTTAACTTGTTTTCTGTATGTATGTACGATGGTACTCTGCACGAGATAATCTACACCTGTTCCCAGGTAACGGTACGTACGTACTCGAAGCTTCGGGCAGTTAGTACATGCTGTCTGATGAGCTCCCTCCCTCCCTCTCCCGTCCTCCAATTCGAACACATACGAGTACGTGTATACTTGGCGTATGGGTCGTGAGTTGCTGGGTGCTTGGTGCTTGGTGCTTCGTTCCTGGGTGCTGTGMGTCATGGATGCTCGGTGTTGGGTTGTTGGACGGGAGGGGTCTTTGGGACACGAGCAACAACAACATCAGGCGCAACGAACGGTCGTTAGTCTTCTTGAGATGTGCTTTCCTCCTGTCCCCAACGTGTCCATCCCCGACGGCAGGCTGGTGTGTTTTAGTACAGATCACCAGGAGCACACCCAGCAACCAAGCACCAAGCACCAAGCACCCAGCACCCAGCAACCCACGACCCATACGCCGAGTATACACGTATGTGTTATGATTCCCCCATCACCGTAGCAACCGAGCACCAAGCACCAAGCACCCAGCAACTCACGACCCATACGCCGAGTATACACGTACGTGTTCTGATTCCCCCATCACCGTCATGTTTTCTCAGAAGAGCCGATATCTTCATATCGTCTATAAAGATTTGATTCGTAAAGTTGTGCCCGAGATTTATTTCTTGGGAGGCAAACGATCCCGACTACTCGCAAGTTCTGGATGTTCTGCCCCGTTGTCTATTCGGGCTGTTGGGCGGTGACGTGGATACGTACTGCTGTAGTCGTTTTTGAGGCTGTCGCAGATGGTCAAAAGGGAGTATGGTTTCGGTCGAACGGGGTTAAAAAAGTGGTCAATCGGGGGGAGTAGATACATTTACTAGGTACGTGGGGTTATCCCCCCCCAAGATGTGGTCAAAGGGGGGACTTCGTTTGCTCCCTCGTGCGCCGCCGTCCCGTTAGGCCCAAGGACGTGCCTGAAAAAAAATAAAAGTTGTGTGCGTGCTGGGCATGGGCTTCGGGCATCTCGCCAGGGCTTCGGAATGGCGTTTGAGGCCTGTTTGGGCCCGCGGGAGCGCGTTCCGCGGGCGCATTTTGACCCTACCCCCAAATGGCCGTAAAACCAGGGGGTATACCCCCAAATGACCATTTCCCTTTATTTATGTCTCATCATGTAGGATGTACATCCCGTACGCTATTGAGGGTTTATGCTTTCGTTTTTGCCCGTGGCAACGTACGAGTAGTGATGAGTGATTCACCGCATACCGGGGTATTCCCTTTTTTTTTTCAAGTTGGGGGGGGGGTTTTTGGAGGTTTTGCCTCCGGAAACAGTGCCGATCAATTCTTGAAAAAGATTGCCCCCAAAAAGGCAATCTTGATCTTTTCGGCAATCTTGGCGAAAAGAGGCAATCTTGATCTCGATCTTCAATCTTGATCTTTATCTCGCCAAATTAGGCAGGTGTAATGCTATATTTTCGTTCGTATACATACATACATACGTGGCTCCATTTTGTTTTTTTCAATGTACGACTACTTCGAGTATTTGGTACCCGCATTTTTGTCGTACATACGTACCAGCTGATTGGTACACTACAGCAGTACKATYCACACACCTATGATTAATTATCAGAAACAGGACAAGCTGGACCAGGCTCGATTTCTTATTCGATAATGGAGTAATTTCTACACTAATTCAATACATTACCGGCCCGTTCAGGAGAAAGTATTTCAGAAGAAAGTCAGAGCGAAAAATTAAAAAAAAACAAGGTAAAAAGCTCTCAGCGTATACTCGTAGTCAGAGCCTAAGAATGAATATATAGTTCACAACAAAAAAGCATGTTGTGCACTTCTTGTTGTTATTATCTTTGCCATCCGACAATGTGCAGCATGATCTTCAGCGTTGATCACTCATAAAATTCCCAAAAGCAGAAAACCACGGAAACCAAGGAAACCTATGCGTACAGTCTAACACCCTTCGATGTCTGCTTCCCGCCAAGATTTATCCACAATACTCCATTTGTTGTCCTTGCTCCCTCCTTCTTCCCAATATGCACTCTTTACGTTCAATTCTTAAGTCCTAAGCCGCATCCAAGCTCCATCCCCACGCCATCGGTGTGGGTCTGTCATCCCCCCCCCCCCTGCTCCTCCTCGCTTCCTGGCGGCGCATGAGCTGAAGTTTGAAGCGTNCCTCCCCCCGCCCCTCCCTCTCTCCCACGACCGCGCACACATGGCTTCGACGCTCCGCCGCTCCGCCATTTTATTTTCTCGTTTTGTTTTGCGTGATTATTCCACGCGCCGTGCCCCGCAGGTAGTGCTGTGTACGCTTGCCTTTGCGGCGTTCCCTTTTCTTGGGGGCGTCGACGTTCTGGAGGTGAGGACTGGGGGTTAGGGGGTGGGTGGAATCATACCCCCCGGTTACTGCTGTTACCTCCTTCGTACCGTTAACTCCTGTTTCCTTCTTCGTAGCGGTTACTGATGTACCTTCTTCGTAACGGTTACTGCTGTACCTTCTTCGTCCTGGGTACTGCCGTACCTTTTCGTACCGGTTGTTGTTACCTTCTTCGTACCGGTTACATGCTGTACCTTCGTACCGGTTTACATGCGGTACCTTCTTCGTACCGGTTACATGCTGTACCTTTCGTACGACTACTCGTACAGTGCTGTACCTTTTTCGTACCGACTACAGTGCTGTACCTTTTTCGTACCCGTCAGGCGCAAGCAGTGAAGGGCTCCGCAACGGGAGCGTCGACCAAATATACTATAATATACTTCGTATATACTGTACGTATTTATAGGGTGTTTGCGAAGAATTTTGGTTGAAACCAATTTGGTTGGGTTTCTTGTAGTCTGTTTTCTATAATACTAAAAATGACCCCACCCCATGAAACACTATGAACAGGATCTTCTTGAAGGTTGTGCCGAAAAGTGGTCAGAACTGTCGATTTTAACCTAATTATTTTCGGGTTGGGTTAGCTGTTAGGGCCCGTTTTAACGAAGAAAAACAAAATTCAAATAGGAAGAAAAAAATAAATAAATCCGCTTTTCATTGGTCAGAACCCGCACCACCACCCAAGATTATACCCCAAGATCCTAATCTTTGGTGCTGGTGCGTGTGTTGACCAATGATAAGCGTATTTGAATTTAATTTTTTCCAAATTGAATTTATTTTGTACTCGTTAATATGGGCCCTTAACCCATTCAGATCTGAAAAAAAACATATCCCACTAATTCCAAGTAGTTTGTCCCCAAATATGTGGCACCAGTTCTTAAGGGGTTAAAGAGGTTCCATCGGGTAGGGTCATTTTTTTTAATATAGGAACCGGACCGTTTGAAAACTCAACCAAACTGATTACAACCAAATTATTCGCAAACGCCTTATATATTAAGAGGCCGGCCTTGTTGAGAGCGTCAAGGCCCCTCTTGGGCCTTAATGTGCTAGTTGTGGTGTAGTGAGGTAGGCTTACACCCATTCTGACATTTTTCTCCAAAAACTACTTCGTGTTGTGCTTGTGTTTCTATTGTGCTTTGTGTTTTCTTAGCTTTCCGAAAAAAGTCCCCAAGCAAGTCTACTTTTATGCCAAGAAACTCCAAGTATGCTAGTTTTATGCTCTAAAACCAAAAACATAAAATGTGTTCATTAATGCCAAAACATATTATACCGGTAATGTGTGAGCCTAGTAGAGGCCGGGTCAGTCAAGGGGAGTCACACCGCGGGTTTCTCTATAACGTGGCGTGTTTGGTGCCGACGATGCCGTGGGCGCTTGTGGTATATTTAGCGGTTTTCATGGGTGTATCGATTGGTTCGCTCATGTTCTGTTTATGCGTACGTAACAGTATATAGTTACTCTGCAGCAATGTGTAGGTTGGAAGCACAATGGTTGGAATTGCAATGGTTGGAATTGCAATGGTTGAAGGCAAAACGCTTTTTTGAGCGTAAGGACTCATGATGCGGCGCCTTCTCCGCTGCCGCCGACCGACAGATAATCTTCCACTCTCCTCCGGAGCTTGTCAGCATCCGCCGCGCTTCCCCTTCGAGGGGCAGTCGCTGATTACACTTTTGAAAATAAGATACGACCCGGGCTTTCACGCAAAAATGCTGCTGTCCGCACATAAAAATGTGAGGGTGGAGCATGACGACAAGGCACGGCTCACTCCTGTGTGGTATATTTGGTGGAGTCTCTGGCGGTTAGGTATTGGCCCGTCTGGTAGACCTTTAAGGCATGCCTAAAATAATGCCTGAATTACCTTTTTCTGAAAACAGCGTGCCTGAACGCGATTTTCGTGCCTATCTTGCCTATCTTAACCTCAAGCAAGGCCAGGCATGTCAAAACGACAAAAAATCATAACAAATAACGCCGTTACGTTGGAACTCCCAAGTGCGCCTGCGGCGTGCCTTAAAGGCCTGGGCTGGTGTTGGTGTATTGTATTATTTACGTAACCGCCCTCTTCCCCAACCATGGTGTAAGCCAGGCGTGCGACAAGCAACGCGTTCGACAGTAGCGGCGTATGCAAACAGGTGCAGATGTCTTCGTTCGTTTTGAGACACAGCGAGCTGTGTAGATGCTCGATGGCATGCTGGCTCTCGCCAACTTTGTCTGATGGCTTGTTGTTGTCGCGCTCTGAGCGGTACGTAAGTTGCTTTGCTGCCTTGTGCGAGGCTAGTGGGCTGTGCTGTGGTGTAGTGTGCTTGCGGTATAGGTGAATGCTTGACAACAACATGATCGTACGTACAAAAACATACCAAACAATAAACTAACAACACCAAACAACAACCAAACAATACCACAACACCAAACAACACCAAACAACAACAAACAACAAACAACAAGCAACAGCAACAACAATAAAACAACAGGCAACGAACAACAACAAACAACAACAAACAACAACAAACAACAACAAACAACACACAAAAACAACAACAACAACAACAGCATCTGTCAACAACGCCAACAACAACAACAACAAACAACAAACAACAACATAAAACAAACAACGAACAACAACAAACAACACCAAACATCAAACAACAAACAACATCAAACAACAAGCAACAAACAACAACAAACAACAACAAACCAACAACAAGCAAAACATGGAATAAACATGGGAAAAGGCTCGCCTGCAAGTAACAGAAGGATGCTATCCAAATCGGCATAAAACAACTCGAGGATCGATCCCCAACAAATATAGTTATCCTCGGCAATTACGGGCTGCAGAGGGGTGTGAGGTGGGAGAAAATACCGAGCAAGACCGCTGAGGGTCGGAGCATCTGAGTAAGCAAGTGTATTACAACTTTTCAATAAGGAGGAGGAGGACGCTCGCAACAACAACAACACAACAACAAACAACAACAACGATTAACAACAAACAACAACAAACAACAACAACAAACAACAACAAACAACAAACAACACCAAACAACAACCAAACAATACCATAAGAACAACAAACAACAACAAACAACAAACAACACCAAACAACAACAGCAACAACAACAACAACAGCATCTGTCAACAACGCCAACAACAACAACAACAACAACAACAACAAACAACAACAGACAACAAACAACGAACAACAACAAACAACACCAAACATCAAACAACAAACAACGAACAACAACAAACAACATCAAACAAACAACAACAAACCAACAACAAGCAAAACATGGAATAAAAATGGGAAAAGGCTCGCCTGCAAGTAACAGAAGGATGCTATCCAAATCGGCATAAAATAACTCGAGGATCGATCCCCAACAAATATAGTTATCCTCGGCAATTACGGGCTGCGGAGGGGTGTGAGGTGGGAGAAAATACCAAGCAAGACCGCTGAGGGTCGGAGCATCTGAGTAAGCAAGTGTATTACAACTTTTCAACAAGGAGGAGGAGGACGCTCGCATCATCTCGGAATCGCGATTTCGGGCTTAAAGTACTGTAAAACGCACGGAGATCTCCGGAGATGGTGCGCAGGCAGGCAGGCAGACAGACAGACAGCATGACACTACAGCAGTAGTAGTAGTAGTAGTACTGGTGGTCCCTCTATAGTGCCAGCGGGAAAAACCGGCGCTCTACCAGGTACGTAGTAGCGGCAACCGGCGCTACGACTCCGGATTGGGGAATATATATAGGTTTTAGTATGGAAACGGAAAACTGCTGTGCCAAGAGAATTCATGGGCGCTATACGAGCTAGCGGGCAACGAGGGACCACTCTTGCGGGGGACCATAGTAAATACTAGTAAACAGGACCTTACGGTTTAGACAAAAAACCTGTATATTTCCCGATTTTTACTGACAATATGTGGTCCTATTAATAGTTACTATGGTCCCCCGTAATACTCTATTCGAACTCCTTTGATAGCCATTAATTCGGCGCTAAAGAGGGACAACTACTGTACTCGTGTACAATACGTCGTGCAAACAATCATCCAGACGAGTGCGTGGCCATTTTTATCGTCAGAACCGAACAGGACAGATCTATCTACATATAGGATCTATCTACGGATAGATCATCTACAGATAGATCATCTATAGATCATCTACTGTAGATCACAACCTGCGGTTGTAATATACTATGCAGGATCTGTATAGTACAGATCCAACTCAGGGGACATGTCCTAGGTCATGCAGATTATACGGTTCCCAACCCGGCAACATGAGCTAGATCTTACAGATCATACAGATCATACAGATCATACAGATCATATGCCCTGAAGTGGGAATCGATGATCTATTTTTTTTCGGTGTGTGAAACTGTCGGGAGACGACGACGGCAACTCCGCTTACAAACGACGTCGTGAGATCATTTGGACAACAGCGCGGAGGAACGTCAATGTTTAATTTAACTTGCTCCGATCTGGCCAAACTTTGGGTGTCCTACCTGAAAAGCATGAGAGGGCATCTACCGTCCTACCACCTCAGAACGTTGTTTGGTTTTATCCTTGCGTGCGCCTGTACGTGAGTGGGTGGGTGGGTGAGTGGTGGTTTGGTGGGTGAGTGTGTAACCATTGTTCTTAGCGTCTTGTGTGCCACCGCTTAGAGATAGGATTAGTTGAAGCCTCTCATTCAAGATCCTCATTTATAAATGCAACTCCAGCAACTACAGTAGTAACTCTTGTAGGATGTTATCGTTCGTCAACAAATGGCGTTGCCACACGACGATGCGCAGATCTACAGCAGCGCGGCGTACGACAGGAACCCGGCCGTCGGTAACTGGTCCTTCGTCAACCCGGCGTGCAACGAGCGAACAGAGGGCTTCATCTTGAACGAGGTCAGTCGCCAGTGCTCAGCGCCCCCGGTCGGAAAAATGCCATTGTTGGTGGTGGTGTTGGTGGGTGGTGGTGGTGGTGGTGGTGGTGGTGATGGTGATGGTGTTGATGGTGGTTGCGTTGTTGTTGTTGTTGTCGTTTTTGATGATGATGGTGATGCTGTTGTTCTTTACGTTGTTGCTGCGGTTTTCGTTGGCCTTTTCGTGGATATCCCTGTTTTCGCGTCAGCCCAATACAAGACAAAAAAAACTGCAGTACGTACTCGTGGCCGCGAAGTCGGGTACAATGAGCCTACAGGTATGATATAGTACGAGGTGTGGCAGTATAAAAAGGCGAGACAAAAGCTTAAGACCTGTGCAATATAACGGCGGGGGAGAGCCTTCCTCCCAGATCGCCCGCCTGCCAGCCGCGCGCGCCACCTCTCTTGCCCGAGATCCGACCCGCGACAGCGGTTAAACTGAAAAAGAATCACGCGGTCCGCGTCCTGCTTGTACTTACGGCCAGGCAATCGCCATCTCCTCGGTGAAACACGCCTGGTGTGCCGATGTCGAACTGCAAAACATTATCGTTCTTTATTCCCAAGTAGTTTGTCGTCAAAACGACAGTCAGTGCAGTGCAGTTCTGAAGAGATTATCATGCTCAGCCGCCGTCTTGTCGTATTTTGTCGCTCCTTCAATGCCTCCTCCTCCTCGCCCGCCTCCCCCCTCCCCGCCC
>MEHQ01002791.1:81844-96844 GCA_008828725.1 Saccharina japonica
GGGGGGGGGGGGGGGGCAGCAGCAGCAGCAGCAGCAGACCAGAAGACAAAAAATAATACCTTGCGTTGACGAGAGAGAGAAAGGGCCGAGCCGCCGTCGCGTTGAGCTGCGTTGATACTTTTTTCTATAAAGGATTGTAATTGTGTTTCACTTTTTTTTACAGCGTAATTTCGGTAACAATTCCATGTATAAATATCAAATCGACAGTACTAGGTCGTGAAACAGTGAGATAGATCCGATGCCTGGACACTGTCGCTGCTGCGGAACATGGCCCAACTTCATTTTCAATGTATTTGTATTGCTCAAGTTAAGTTTGTTTCTGACTGGGGTTGACGCCAGAGGAGTTCACTAAGCAGGTGGTGGCCGGGGGGGCGGGTGGGTGGGTGGGCGATAGATGCCGCTAACTATCACTATGGAGTGATCCGATCTCGAGTGCGAACGTCGTGCAGTCAGCCAGCGGTGCTGTGTATACAGAGGAACTCCACTGGGTTCGTTTCCGTCCTCCCACGTTTTGCCGCCATAGGCCGTAATTGATAGCGCTGGTTCTGGTTCGCCTCTCCGTCCACCTGCTGTGCGCACACGAGATCTGTCTTCTAACAGACGCCCCCCCCTCCCTACCCTACCCTACCTTACCCTATACCACACCCTACCCCACCCTACATACCCTGCTTTACCCAACCCCACCATACCCTACCCTACCCTACCCTACCCTACCCTACCCTACCCTGCCCTTCCCTACCATACCATACCCTATACTATACCCTATACCATACCCTACCCCACCCTACCTACCCTGCTTTTCCCTGCCCTACCCTATCCTACCCTACCCTACCCTACTCTATCCTATCCTATCGTATCCTACCCCACCCTACCTTACCCTACCCTATCCTACCCTATTCTAACATAGTTTACCCTTTTCTTTCCTATCTCTCCCGCCCGCCGGTTGTGCCCCCACGATGACATGACATGGCAGGCCGTGGATTTAAGCGTGTCGGACCACACGCACTATTTTGAGTTGCTCGTGGGGGAGTACTGCGCCACTGCTCCTGAAGACCTCGTACCCGTGCCTGAGTGAGTACCTTTTGGCATGGTTTTAAAGTACTTGTACCAACGTGCACGGGGGGGGGGGGGGGGGGGGGGGGGGGGGGGGGGGGCGGAATATTAAGTTATTCCGCCAAAATTGTGTCACCTTCCTGACTATTTATAGTGCAACTGTTTCGCCCAATACGTACTCGTAGGCGTGTTTTATCTACTGTATGTACCTCGTACTTAAATTTTGTTGTGTGGTGCGACGCGGTTTTGGCGTCTTACCGCTTTTGCGCGAGTCGAGGTACCGGTGACCAGCGCCATTAACAGTCTTAAGTCTCACCAGGTAAACTTTTATTCGCTTGTGTCGGTGGGGGGGGAGACGAGAACGAAAGCAGCACAAAAGCCTTGTGTTTCGTTTTTTTTTCAGCTCTAGGGGTATGGGAGCTTACCTGTTGCCTTTGGTAACAGTTATCGGTAAATGCTTTTTTTTCGTATTTAGAGTGGTCGAAGATTCGTGTTTTTAATGGAACAAGGTGTCGAAGTCCGCCCGACAAGCGGTTCTCAGTAGGATGCAGCTCACCCTTCATGCGATTCGCCGAACGGTGGGCGCTTCGCGCTTGGGATGCGTGGTCAATGGTCAAATGACGAAGGCAAGCAACAAATGAGATCTATGGTCATACGACTACGGCCGTGCACGACATGAGTACCCATGCTCGCCGGCCCGTGCTGGGTTGCGTCTTCCGAGCACCCGACCCATGCAGGGCTGAGCCGGCCCCGCCTCCGCGAGCGAACCTCGAAGCCGAGTCCGTCCGAACGCAACGCCACTACCCCTCCCGCGGCCTCTCCATCCTCCTCTCGACAGCGCGGCCCCCCCCGCGCCCCCACCCCTCCCAGGTCTGTGGCCAGAGAAGAAGCTCGCTGGGCGCTCTACGAAGCGGCCATGCGACGAGAAAACAACCCGAATCGCTTCGAAAGATGGCCTGGAGACGAAAACCCCTCGTCCTCGCTCTTAAAAGCGTTGGCGAGGTCTTAGTCGTGTCTTGAGACAAAACTTTTCAGAGCTGCGAAAACCACGTTTTTTTTAGGAGGGGAGAGACAAATTACCTGGAAGTCCGTACGTATATACTCGTAGCGGTGTAGGATATTTATTTTGGCAGGTATAAAAGGGTTAGTAGATCTATATACAAGTTCATGTATCATTAATAATTCATTTTTGGAACTGCACCTTGCGGTTCGGACGAGACACTTACTTCGAGTTACGTAACGCAGTGTGGGATTTTTAGTTTCCCGGAAATAAACGGGCTATTTGAGAGTAATCCTTTTGGAACTGCTCTGCGCCCGCGGTTCGGGCGAAACGCTACTTGGAATTAGAGTGGACAGTGTTTTCAGCTTGTGAGAACAGGTTTTGGTGGCAGCGAGATACCGGGGGGTGTTTTTGTCGTGCGCCTATATAGGGTTTCGTAGATGTAAGTCAGGCATGCCTGTGTGGGGGTGGGTGATGGGGTGGGGTGGGTAGCAGCCCCGTTGGACGAGGGAATCGCGAAAGTGGGCAAGTGCTGTGTAGTTAGTCCCTTACTGGGCTGATTGGTCCTACTGGGATATTTAAACCTGCTAGGGTAATTTGCTCTTATTAAGCTCCTACTGTGGTCGCCGCTATTGTGCTATTATAGTTCATTTTCCTGAGCTAATTACTCGTTCTAGAGTAGTTACCTCTAGTTACTAATTCTGGAGTAATTACCCTTAATTACTAATTCTGGAGTAATTACCCTTAATTACTCCTTCTGGAGTAATTACCCTTAATTACTCCTTCTGGAGTAATTACCCCAATTGGACTAGTTACTCCTAGTGGACTGTAAGTAGTTACTCCGGGGGTTAGTTACGTACTCGTACGGGCTGTTGATGGGTACTCCTAGTGGGTTGGTGAATAGGTGCTCCTGCTGGGCTGTTTACTCCTGGTGGGGTAACTACCTCAACTGCCTTAGTGTACTTCCCCGCTGCTGTAGTGCCGTGCATGACTGTTGGTTATCAACAAGGACCCCTCGCTTTCTCTTTTCCCTCGTTCTTTGTGCGTGTGTCTGGTACCGTACACTCGTAAATAAGTTAACCATGCGCACATCTGCATCATAGCGCGCGCACACACACAAAAGATGGGTTTCACACAAAATACAACGTGTACAGCCACTGTTTTTGTATGTGTGTGCCCCCCTCGGTAACCTTGAACAGCGGCAACTATAATGGCCGTCTGTCTGTGGACCAAGGATTGTTTTTTAATCGCATGATAACCGGAACCATCCGGGACTACTGCTGTCCCGTCAAATAACGTAGGTGGAATACGTTTTATAAGAGATTAGGCATGTTTTTTTCGGGGTGGGAGGCGTAAGGGGGGGGGAGAAAAGGTTGGGGGATATATTGAGGGGGGGAAGGAGGAAGAGAGCGTTTTTTTTTCGCCGCCGACGGTTGAGGTTGCTCAGTATACGATCTAGTTTTTTCGTTTCGAGCGAGAGGGATGAGATTTGAGATTGCTCAGTATACGATCTAGTTTTTTCGTTTCGAGCGAGAGGCATTCGAGAAAGCTCGTTCGCCGAGAACAAGAAATCAATCGTACAGCGGCTCGAAGCCTTGGTAGGATGCAGCTCACCCTTCATGCGACTCGCCGTACACCTTACGGCGATTCGCTCTTGGTGCAAGCATTGTTTACGCCTGGTCGGTGAAAACCCAACGTGCTCCGTCCCGGCATTATTGTAGGGGGTGCGAGGGTCTATGGCCGTACGGCTACAGCCGTTCATGGCAATGAGTACCTGCCTGGTCGGTGAAAACCCGACATGCTCCGTCCCAGCATTGTAGGGATGCGAGGGTCTATGGTCATACGACTACGGCCATGCATGAAAATGAAGTACACCTCCCCCCCTGCATAATATGGGCGCAACAAACAAAGCCCTTGTGGAAACATTGAACGATTTATCTATAGCAAACCCCACAAGGAAGGTGTCGGCAACCTTTACATTCGATATGCACGCCTAATAGTGCGCTGCATTGTTCAATGTTTCCACAATTATTGTTTTACGCCCCTCCCCCACCGCCTCCCCTTCATTACCTCTACGAAACCGCACGGGCGGGGGTTGTTACTTTTTGTTTGTCTTTTTTTTTCGGTACGGTTGGTTATCAGCTTTTTGGTTGTTCCCCATCGTTGGGAACGCGGGGCATGAAACCCTCTGACGACCAACCTTGAAAAAAACGCGGTGAAATTCCACGGCGATGTTTTTGTTTTTTTTCGTGTGTTGATTGTTTGGTGTTGATATTTGATATTTGTCGTCGTTTAGGATTATTGAGGGGGGGGCACGGGGGGCGGGGGGCGTACTCATTTGTTGCTTGCCTTAGTCATTTGACCATTGATCACGCATCCCTTCCGAGACGGAGCACCGTTCCGAGGGGGGGGGGGAGTGATCAAGAGGGAGTGGCGCGGGGGAAGAGGTGGAGGGGGGGGAGAAGAGAGAGATGGAGAGGGAGGATTGATTGGAGACGGGGCGTTGGGGTGGGTGGAGACGCCCAAGAGGGGGTGAGGAAAGGAGAGAGGGGGGTCCTGAACTAATTTTCGGGGGGGGGGGGGAGGGGGGCGTAAGACATTGTGTAGGGGTGGTCACGATTGGTTAGATTGTGGGGGCGTCATTCCTTCGACCATTGTGTGATGTGCACGATTAATGTGGGGGTTTCCACCTTTTTTGTGAGGCGTAGTAAAGTGGAGAATGGTTGGCCCAGGCTGGTGTGGTTGTGGGGAAAGGCGTGGGCGGAGGAGGACGGTTTTCCGTGTGGTGAAAACAATATATATGCTTGCAGTCTTGCGTTTTGTCTTTGTGCTTCGGTTATCAAATACTACAGAAGAATGTGCAGTAGTGCTTGCAGTGCATGCAAAATCACTACTACTATATTATTGCTGCTGGTGTTTCGGGGAGCTGTCTTTCACGTGTATATAACGAGCCGTCACCGACATTGCACGCGACACATAGGGATGATGCACTACCACTCACGACGGCAGGCGACGAACTGCTGTAGATCATGATCGTGGTGGAAAGGTTTGGTTACTGCCTGGTTTGAGCTGGGTGTGCTTTGACCGGAACCGGTTCTGAATGTTCGTGCGGTTGACCCGTCACTGGTATTTTTAGGATTATACTATCATGAACATCGGAGGGAAACTGGCCGGGGAATTCATGGATGAACGAAGGAAGGAAGGAAGGAAGGAAGGAAGGAAGGAGAACGTCGAAACGTTTTAGAGGCAGTTGGTGCAGCAGTCCAATTGTTGCGGCGTCTCCGTGTCCCCTGTATTTGTTGTGGGGACGCCACTGCCTCCCTGAAAGTGGAGGCACCCCCTCAACCTCTTCTGTTCAGAAGGCATCATCGAGCGCATGCCAAGAGAGTCTATCGTATGGGGGTATACAATCGTGTGTGTGTGTGGAAGTGGGCGCCGCAACGTTGGGCACCCGACAGAAAAAAATCGCCGAGGGTTTTTGTAGGAGGTAGTGACCGGATCCCCCCCAAAAAACGTGGGACCGGTTCTTAACCCCTTTAAGAACTGGCCCCGCGTATTTGGGGACAAACTACTTGGAATTAGTGTCGGATAATTTTTTGCAGGTTCCGAATGGATTAAGAAATCATACCGAAATTTATCTTGAAAAGTTATCAAGTAAAATAAATAAGGCCGTTTGATGTACGAGCATCAGGAATTCGATACGTACGTAGCCGAAAGGGAAAAACTGAGAGGTAAATAACTCTTGAGGAATTTGATATTTTTGTTTAACCTTGTTATAACTGAGAGAGACTTGCCGCCTGGTCGGCCTGAATACCGGCGGTAACACTCATTAGTTTCCTCCAGCTCCAGGGAACAAGCCGGACGTTCTTTGCAGGAAGGAGCTGCTGCTATATACAGCAGAGGAGCATACGAAAGGGGAAACAAAAAAAATGGTCAGGGCTCTTGCGCAGCCCGGACGTCTCCCGGAGCGAAAAGCACCTGTGTGCACGTTGCACTGCCCCCACAAAAACAAATTGAACACCGCGGACAGATCATGATCTATGTACAGATAGATCATCTAGATCATCTACTACGTCCTGTAGTTCCTCGCCTGCCGTTGTTGTGAACGGTTTTTGTGTAGGATCTGCTCGTGTACACACATCCAACCCAGGAAACATGTGCTAGAATCATGCAGATTTTACGCTTTCCACCCACACGGCAACATGAGCTAGATCATACAGATCATACACATCATACAAGATCGGGAATATATCTGCCCCAAAAGATCTTGGATCATCAAGTGGGAATCGATGATCTGTTGAGGATCTGTCCCGAGATGGGAAACATTGGGAAGTGATAAACGTACCCCCCGGGGGACACTTTAGGCAACGACGCCCTCTAGGACCAATTTCGCTTGTTGTGCCCCCCCCCCCCCGAAACTGGGGGCGCAGTAAGCTAAAAGTGCCCTCGGAAAAATAAATATGATACGTAGCGCGCGCAATGACAAGCGACCGCAGGATATATACCAGATCTGCGCGAGGGTTGTCTATGGCATCTACTGCACCTTGGTTACTGCGCCTTGGTGTGTTCATTAGTTCCATCGGCCACCGCTTCTCGCCCGATGTACAGAAGACGCGTTCGTGTTCTCAATACTCATAATCTCCCCCCAGGCATGTTTTTGGGGGGCACATCAAGCTAAAAACAAAAGTGTCCCCCCGGAAGTAGACAACATGAAGCACGCCAACCCCACGGCGCGATTCACGCGACCACCGTGGGATGCTGGACCCGTTTGGGGGTTGTTGTACTACGTACGGCATCTGCTGCCTGCCGCGGTGCGCGCAGCAGACCCGTGCAGCGATAGAGGTACGAGCACTTTTTTGCTGAAGCGTTTTCTCAACGATGATCGAGCTTCTTAGGGCCCGAATTAACGAGTATAAAATAAATTCAATTTGGAAAAAATATAATTCAAATTCGCTTTTCATTGGTCAACAGACGCACCAGCACCAAATATCATGCCCCAAGATCCTAATCTTTGGTGCTGGTGCGTGTGTTGACCAATGAAAAGCGGAGTTGNGACGCACCAGCACCAAATATCATGCCCCAAGATCCTAATCTTTGGTGCTGGTGCGTGTGTTGACCAATGAAAAGCGGAGTTGAATATATATTTTTTCCAAATTTATTTTTTTTCTTCTTCGTTAAAACGGGCCCTTAGCCCCAAATCGTCGTACTTTTAGTCTTTCTTGTGATGCAATATTTTTCCAGCGTATAATTTGGTCATGAGGTTGTTCATTGGGTATCATAGCCCTTTTATTTTCCTCAAAAGGCAGGTGGCTTACTATTTATTAGTATGGAGCTCCTCAAGGGAGTATGGAGCTCAGCAAAAAACATGGTGCACCTCTCTATCGCAAGCATGCGTCAGCAGCGAGTGCGTTTCGTGCGAAAAGTGTCCGATTTTTTTTTGTAGACGAAGCGTGCTACCGTACGGTAAAGGTACGAAGCACTTTTTGGCTCAAATATTTTCTGAGCGATCGTGTTCCTTAACCCAAAATCGTCGAACTTTGATTCCCACGCGTATTGCTATACTGTTCATTTGATGCTGTAATTGGACCATGGTATTGTTCATCAGGTATAATAATCGTATTGGTAGTACTTGGAAGGCGTATCTTAGATGGAAACCAGGGAGTGTCCAGGACGAGAGGCAACCGAGACCAGCCTTTCGGTTTTTCATCGTGGGAAAAGGATTAAAGTTTCTCTTCTATCTTTTAAGCAAGCAGCACACGTGAGTACCAACGAGTACCTGTTCAATAGGCTGGCCTGGCAAGGGATACTCTGTGCCCCTTACCCTAATCTTATCACACATATATTAGCTTCGACGCTTTATTTTCATTTTGTCGATCGCACAGCTAAGAGATGCCGTTTCAATTTTTAGATAATAGGCGGCTCATGCTCGCCCCCAGGCCTTCCGGTCCATCCGATTCAGCACGTAGCTGGGCCGCCGGGTCGGTTCTTCCCCCAATGCCGCCTTACGGCGCGCTTCTTCCACCGCCTCTTGCTCGCTCCCCGCCGCGCTCGCAGAAGTCGACGACCCACCTCTTATCGACGAAACCGATCCGACGGTTCCGCCCCCCCCGCCCCCCCGTCCAGAAGTTCTCCAGTCGGACAGGGGAGGCACATGGTACGGTCTGGACAGCGCGGTGTCGTTCCAGGGTCTCAAGTACTTCGCGCGGACGTTGTTGAACCGGACCACGTCCACGAAAGCGCCGCCGCTTCTACTACCGCTGCCGCCGCCATCGCCGCCGCTGCCACCGCTTTCCAATGCTGCTGCTGCCGCCGCTGCTGCTGCTGCCTCCGCTGCTGCTGCTGTCGCTGCGGCTGCCACTACCACCGCCGTGCGCCCCCCCCCTCCTTCTTCTCCTCCTTCTTCTTCCTTGCTGTCGAGGGACCCCGCCGCTGCCCCCGGGAGGAGTGCAAGCGCCAATACTCCGGACCCCATCCCCCCCCCGGTCCCGGGGTATTGTTCATCAGGTATAATAATCGTATTGGTAGTACTTGGAAGGCGTATCTTAGATGGAAACCAGGGAGTGTCCAGGACGAGAGGCAACCGAGACCAGCCTTTCGGTTTTTCATCGTGGGAAAAGGATTAAAGTTTCTCTTCTATCTTTTAAGCAAGCAGCACACGTGAGTACCAACGAGTACCTGTTCAATAGGCTGGCCTGGCAAGGGATACTCTGTGCCCCTTACCCTTATCTTGCCACACAAATATTAGCTTCGACGATTAGTTTTCATTTTGTCGATCGCACAGCTAAGAGATGCCGTTTCAATTTTTAGACAATAGACAGCTCATGCTCGCCCCCAGGCCTTCCGGTCCATCCGATTCAGCACGTAGCTGGGCCGCCGGGTCGGTTCTTCCCCCAATGCCGCCTTACGGCGCGCTTCTTCCACCGCCTCTTGCTCGCTCCCCGCCGCGCTCGCAGAAGTCGACGACCCACCTCTTATCGACGAAACCGATCCGATGGTTCCGCCCCCCCCGCCCCCCCGTCCAGAAGTTCTCCAGTCGGACAGGGGAGGCACATGGTACGGTCTGGACAGCGCGGTGTCGTTCCAGGGTCTCAAGTACTTCGCGCGGACGTTGTTGAACCGGACCACGTCCACGAAAGCGCCGCCGCTTCTACTACCGCTGCCGCCGCCATCGCCGCCGCTGCCACCGCTTTCCAATGCTGCTGCTGCCGCCGCTGCTGCTGCTGCCTCCGCTGCTGCTGCTGTCGCTGCGGCTGCCACTACCACCGCCGTGCGCCCCCCCCCTCCTTCTTCCGAAGATTAATGATGGACAATTATAACACCTCGAATTCCCTGGTATTGTTTTTAGTAGCTCTACTACCTCTAGTTGAGGACCTCCCCCCCTCTTCTGTGACAAATGTTTGGGCTTATGAAAGTGAAAAGCTCTCGTACCGCAGCTCGGCCGGCTCCTATTTAACACCCCTCTCTGCGCCGACTCCTCCTCCTCCTCCTCCTCGTCCCCCTCCTCCTTCTCGTCCTCCTCCTCCTGCTCCTCCTCCTCCTCCTCGTCCTCCGCCCCGCTCCCGCTGCTCCATCTCTTCTTCCGCCGTAATCGCTATCGCGGTCTCGGCTGTCTTGGCTATCGTGCCTCCCGATCCGTCGATGTGGCGACTCGACGACGCAGAAGACGACCCAAATATCAGCGAGACACCACCGCTACTGCGGCCGCCGCTGCCCGACCCCGCCCCTGACCCTGACTCCGCACCGCCTTCCTCCAGCCCCGCACTCCCTCCCCCCGAATCGACAGACGAGGAAAACGCCGCGGGTGCCTCCTGGAAACCTCTCTTAGAAAGCTCTGCGTCTACTAGAGATGGACCCCCTTCTTCAAGCTCCAGTCCTGCAGGCGGAACTAACGCCGCCGGTGTTTCATGGAAACCTCTGTAACGCTCCGCGTCTAGAGACGCCGCCACGACCCGGCGTCGATACGCCTCCACACCCCCTTTTTCCCGGAGCGACGCCTCGACGGCCCGAGCGTAAGCGTCGGCGGCATCTCCTTTGTAGACGTCGGTGTACCGGGAGTACGTTGCCTCGCGAGCGGCGGAGAGGGCCTCGAGCTTCCGCGGCCGCGCAGCGTCTTTGCGGACCTGGGGAAAAAAAAAACGAAAACGAAAACGAAAATGGACACGAAAACGAACCCGTAAAACGAAAATGAAAACGTAAAACAAACACGAAAACGTAAAAACGAATATGTAAAAACGAAAACGAAAGTACAAACACGAAAACGAAACAAAAAAAAACGTTTTGGGTCCATAATACCGTAACATAACAGAGAGAATGATCGACCGGACGTTTGGACGAACAAACGAGCGAACGAGCGGGTGAGCGAAGGAGAACACGTGGAATGACGGAGGGCAGGCCCGGAGAACAGGGGGTGGGGTGGACCATGAGCAACAGCTTTCGCGGTAAATAAAAGTTGAGGAAGGGGCGGGGGGGTGGGAGGTGGGAGGTAGGGTATGAGGCACGAACATCAGGTGCCGCGGTTCAAAACAGTTGAGGAAGTTCGGCGCATGAGAAGAAAGGAGGGAGGGAGGGAGGGAGGGAGGGAGGGGGTGATCCAGAGAATAAAACAGGAGCAAATTGGAATCAAAATACGCCGATAGACACCATCAGGAGCCACTTCCAGCCGAAACGGCCAAATAGGGACCCAATATAACCCACTAAAGATTCAAACGGACTTAGCCGGGCCCAACTGGGACCCAGTAATACCCAACATGGCCGAGTAGGACCCAACACGAGGAGGAGCCAATAGCAACCCCGGAGGGGACCCAATTGGACCCAATAAGAGCCAATAGGACACAGTTGGACCCAATAATAGCCACATGACTCAATAGGACCCAACATAACTCAATGGAACCTATAGGACCCAATAGAATCGCACAGGGCCCAACATAACCCAGTATCACAGGATCATACAACGCTCTAAAGGACCCAACAAGATCCAATAGGACCCCAACAGGGTCCAATAAATCCTATCAATACGAGTTTAAGACCCAACAGGACCCAACAGAACCCAGTAGGGAACCCAGTACGTACCCAATGTGGGCCCAATAGGGGACCCAATATCACCCAAACGTGCCCAATATGGGCCCAACAGGACCCTATATCACCCAAACGTGACCCATTTAGATCTACTGTAATATGGACCCAGTAGAACCTACTAGGACCCAATATGATCCAGTAGTACCCAATAAGGGCCCAATAAGGGGCCCGAGTGTGACCCATTAAGACCCAACATGGATCCAATAGGGACTCAGTAGGATCCAGTATGGCCGAAGAATATCCAACAGGATCCAGCAGGACCCAATATAACCCCGAAGGACCCAGTAGGTATCTAATATTACGGGTGTAAGGCATAGTAAACAGGACCCTACGGTACACACCAAAACCTATATATTTCCCTATTTTTACTAACAATATCTGGTTCTATTTACTACAGTAGTGTTTACTATGGTCCTCCGTAATAGTGACCAAACAGGGGCCCGATCGGGACCCCATAGGGATCTGATAGTGATCCAATAGGTACCCGCTACGAGGACACAATACAATTCTACAGGACCCAAAAGAGAACCAGTAGGGACCAAATACCAATAGGAGACCTAATAGGGGACCCAACAGAGGACCCAATACAGGACCCAATAGAGGGCCCAATAGCCACCCACCCACCCACCCAACCCCGGATATTTCTTATATCGTAAGAAACGTCCGCCATTTTCTTCTGCACATACATTCTTCGAGGATATTTGATTTCCTAGTTCGATTTTTTCACACGAATACGTAGTTGCTTCGGGGATACGATTTCGATATTTCGATATTTTCCGCTTGCCTTTCGCTCGATATTTTGACATTTTTTTATCTGCAAGGAACGCGGAGTTCAACTCGTCTTGAAGAGGTGCCCCCCTCCCACCCCACCCCACTCCACCCCCCCCCAGGAAAGGGCCCAATAGGAGACCCAATAGGGGAACCAATAGGAATCCAACACGGGACCCAATAGGAGACCCAATTGGGGGCCCGATAGGACCCAATTGGGGACCCCACGAGGAAACCTTAGCGGGGACCCAATAGGGGACCCAACAGGAGATTCAGGAAGGGCCCCAAGAGAGAACCCAAGAGGAGACTCAATAGGGGGGGACCCAAGAGGGGGTCCAATAGGAGGGGTCCCAAGAGGAGACTCGATAGGGGGGGCCCAAGAGGGGACCCAATGGGGGACCCAAGAGAGGACCCAATGGGGGACTCAAGAGGGGGGGGGGCAAGAGGGGGGGACCCAAGAGGGGGGGACCCAAGAGGGGGGGACTCAAGAGGGGGGGTCCCAAGAGGAGACTCCATACGGGGGGACCCAATGGGGGACCCAAGAGGGGACCCAAGAGGGGGGACCCAAGAGGGGGGGACCCAAGAGGGGGGGGCCCAAGAGGGGGGGACCCAAAAGGGGGGGACCCCATAGGGGGGGTACCCAAGAGTGGACCCGATAGGGAACCCCAACAGCACAGTACATGGTCCAACCCTTCCAGAACTACAAACATGATCCCACGCTACACCACACTAATTCCAAGTAGTTTCTCCCCAAAACACTTGCGTTTGCACTCACTCGTCAAAACGATGATGAGCCTCACCTGAGTAAAGACGTCTACGTGCCACGGAGCGGGGGGCAGTGCCGTCGAAGCGCCGTGTGTGCCCCCTTCCCCCCCTTCCACGCGCGCCAATTTTTCTTTGGCCAGCACGGCGGCCACCTCTAAGAAACCTCGAAATTCCGCGATCTGACGGCGGGGACGGGATGGGGGCGGGGGGGGGGGGGCNNNNCCCCCCCCCCCCCCCGGTACAAACGCCTCTGTTTTTTTCGCGCGTAGTGTTCAGCCCTTCCACTGCTGGCACGTCCATTTTTTCGTTTTTTGGCCGCTCTCGCTCTCATGATTTCTAGATACACCCGAGAGTGAGTGTGTAACAGTTGTTGTAGACATTCGTTCTTGACATCAACCATCACTGATGGCGCATACAGCATACAGCAGCAGTACGTACGAGGTTCGAAGGGTTTCCAGTGCCACGTCGATAACGGGTGGGGGGGGTACTCGATATTCATTCATGGCCGTAGTCGTATGACCATAGACCCTCGCATCCCTACAAATGCCGGGACGGGGCATATCGGGTTTTCACCGACCAGGCAGACATGGTTTGCACCAAGCGGTGGAGGGGGGGGGGTGTACTCATGTCGTGTATGGTCGTATTCGTATGACCATACACTCTTGCATCTCTACAATGCCGGGACGGCGCACGTTGGGTTTTCACCAACCAGGAAGGTATTCCTGGGGGGGGGTGGAGTGGGGTGGGGTGGGAGGGGGGCACCTCTTCAAGACGAGTTGAACTCCGCGTTCCTTGCAGATTAAAAAATGTCAAAATATCGAGCGAAAGGCAAGCGGAAAATATCGAAATATCGAAATCGTATCCCCGAAGCAACTACGTATTCGTGTGAAAAAATCGAACTAGGAAATCAAATATCCTCGAAGAATGTATGTGCAGAAGAAAATGGCGGACGTTTCTTACGATATAAGAAATATCCGGGGTTGGGTGGGTGGGCGGGTGGGTGGGTGGGTGGCAAAAGATGGGAGTTGCACCACCATGCCAGCATGTTGTTCCAGCAACGTAGCGAAACTGCGGAACATCATACGTGTACGTACGATGCATTTTTGCCATCTCCCTCCCTTTCGTAACTCGAACCGAAAAATACGGGGTCAAGTAGCAGTCAGCCTTGCCCCCCCCCCCCCAATATAATAGGGTGTAGGCACATTTCCCCCCCACAAACTGAGTGGTCCTCAAGATATTATACATACAACCCTCAGGCATGACACACCACCTTCCCTACATGCAGTAGTGCAAGCAGGTCGACAACACCATGCCGGAGCCACAGGCAGTGAGTGCGTTATCATTGGACTAAAAAAAAAGCAATACACCAGGACGAAGGCACGTAAGAAACGACACAGGCGAGAGAGATAAGTGGTGGGGAGACACAATATTGTTCATGTGTTTTCGTTTTTTTTTTCGGGGTGTAAACCGCATGGGACCTTTCCTCGCCCATCTCCCGGGGTCGTTGGAGAAAATCGTCAGTAGACCTTTTATCACTTATTTCGAGATTTGGTCTGATTGGCGTAGGGCCAGGGTTTGGGTTGGTCTGATTGGCTTAGGATCAGGGAGGGGGTTGGTCTGATTGGCTCAGGGCCAGGGTTTGGGTTGGTCTGATTCGCTTAGGGCCAGGGTTAAGGTTGGTCTGATTGGCTTAGGGCCAGGGTTTGGGTTGGTCTGATTGGCTTTGGGCCAGGGTTTGGGTTGGTCTGATTGGCTTAGGGCCAGGATTTGGGTTGGTCTGATTGGCTTAGGCTTTGGTTATATTCGTCTCGTACACCGTGTGTGTCAACCATTTGCTCGAATACACGGTATAACTAAGCAACCCTCGAAATAATGCATCCCGTTTTGTTTTCTACCAGCATGTTACGAGAGTATACCAGGTACCAGATGTTGATTTTCCCGAAAATGTAAAGACCATTTTGAGCACCGAACGTTCCTTACATTTCTGGGCAGAGTGGTATACAGGTAGTGCGCGACAGCAGTTCAATAATCTCATATTTGACCACGTAAGGCTCATGGCTTATTGTGATGTCAACGCTGACCATAGACTGTTATATAGGATAAAGAGTAACGCTCCTCGCTGAGCACAAATGCTTAGCTGTCAATTCTTGAATAAAAACAATACTCCGCCTGAAATTATTGGCTCCCAAATTCGCAACACATGTCGAGAGTGCCGAGCGTCGAGTTTCCTCCTCCTCCTGTAGCGTGACGAAACGGTATGAATTATACGACGCCCGGACTAACCTTCGCTCCCGGCGAGCATCGAAGGCAAACACCGCAAACAATGTTTTAGTAAGATG
>MEHQ01002791.1:99344-149542 GCA_008828725.1 Saccharina japonica
TTACCAAAATACCCCCCTCTACATACCGTAAGCATGGGTGGCTACGTATACGTAAGGCATGGCTGGATATAGGGTATGGCAGGATGTAGGCCTCGTACCGTTTGCTGCGGTATGATACACGATACGCCGCACGCACGAACTCACCCGCAAGGTGCAGCGGCGTGCGACCCATCTTCGCCCCGGGAGTTGAACCCAAAAAACAACCCCCAAACAGCAGCAGCAGCACCAGCAGCACCAGCACCAGCAGCAGTACCAGCAGCACCAGCAGCACCAGCAGCACCAGCAAGAGCAGCAAGAGCAGCACCAGTAGTAGTAGCAGTAGCCAAAGCAGCAGCGGCAGCAGCAGTCGAAGCAGCAGCAGAAAAGTCCGGTCATGAAACAGAAGGGAGTTAGACGAGGCGCATACACATACACAATATGTATATATTTATGTTGTTTCGTTTCCCTTGGTTTTCTCCTTTTTTTTCTGGGTTTTTTTTTCAATGAGTGATACGACGTTTAAGCTCATTCATGCTGCACGTTGTCGGGGTGGCGGACAAAAAAGAGACAAAAAAATGAAATACGCATATAGACCACCCCGCGTTTTTATTTTTTGAGGGTGGTGCAGGGTGGTTGGTCACTTGAGGAGCTCTCCATGCCTCTCCCGAAACTGTTTTTGGAAGAAAGTAAAAGCGCTACGATATGTTACACGTACCCGATGATGAACAATCCCGTGCAACATGCCTCTATTAATAGTCTTGACTACAAACTACAGAGGCAGCCAAGGCCCTATGAAGTACAAAACGAAAAACAGCAGTGCAACAAAAAAAAAAAACTTCCCGACAAGTTTGGGTTCATTCAGCCAAAAAAAGGTATACCTACCTCTACCGTAGCAGCCAAAAAAAGGTATACCTACCTCTACCGTAGCACGCGTCAGACGTTCGTTTATAACGGGTAAACCACCGCGCCACTAAGTTAGCCAGCGTTAAACTGAGTGGCTCGGTGGTTCAACATTTACAAACGAGCAATAAACTCTGTAGCTAATAACACCGAATTTTTACACACGAGCCAAAAAAAAAACACGTACGAAGAAGGTGCATGCAAGTACCGGGGGGGGAAGAAAAGAAGACACCTACTATTAATAATAATACAGACTGTAGTTGACCCCGGGATTTTTTTCCACGTATTATGGGGGTTGAAGGTATAAGTTGCCGCATCAAGCTCACCACATCTCGCGCCTCCGGGTCGGCTCTCTCGGCCAGCAGGCGCCTGCATATGTCGGCGTACCCTTCGCCCGCCGCGACGTGCAACGGTGTAGAGAGGCAGCCCTGAGCGAGTGTGTGTGTGCGGCACAGGGGTTATTGTAGCGATTTATTTAAGGTTCAATTCTTACTATATATAGTTTTTTTTTCCATTCAACTATTAACAGTATGTAAAAACCTTACACGTATGATATGTACGTAGCGTTATGGTATTTTTCAAGATCGAAACGCTTCGAATTTTGGTTATATGTACGTAGACTCCAGGTAAACTTACACAGGGAATCAATTGCCCTTTTTTACGCGACGACAGATATGCAGCTTGAGCACATATCACAAAAACTGGCCACGAAACAGAAAAGGAGGACTTAAAAAACAATACCGAGTAGTGTACTAGCCCTGCGACCATGTCCGGCTCGTCCTTCTTTTTGCCAATGTTCAGCGTTTGCTTCTAATATGAGTACGTATGTACATATATACGATTGTGTTTCTTGGTTTTGCTTCGTAATGGTTCGATGCTGCTCTGTTTTGGTACCGGTGTTTACGTTTTGTTTCGCTTGTGGTATTGTTGTTTTTGTGTCGTCGTTCAAAGCGGGTTGTTCCGAATCGTCAGACAAAAACGTCGAATCATTTTTCCAAGTACGTAGGAAGAAGAAAATACAGCTGAGACGTTGCCCCAATGAACCTATGAGTACCCAAATGGTCCTTACATTGCCGGAGATAGTACGATAGGCGAAGAAGCACGTCTCAGAGTTGAACAACACCACCACCACCACCACCACCACCAACCGGAGTAAAAGCTGAATAATCGGTTGAGACTGAGTGGAGGGACGCCTGTTGCAAGATTCACGTGTAAAGTGTCTACAAGCAGTGTGTTCCTCGCGCTCAAGGGCAAGGGAAAAAGAGAGATAGATGGCTGGCTGACTGACTGGCTGGCCGGGGGCTCGTTTTCCTTTTTTTTTCTACATCTCGTTTTCTTTTTTATTCACCTTCGTAGCTCCCGACACCCCAGCGCGCTTGCTGATGAGAAGCTCGACGCACCCCAAGTGCCCCCCCTGCGCTGCGAAGTGCAACGGTCTCCACCCTCTCTGCAGCCGCAAAAAAAAACATCCGCATAATGTGACACACTAGAACGGTGGGCGGAGAGAGGTGGAGTCAACCAAATGTATACCCCGCAGCCTTGCAGCAGGCCTCCGCCAATCTGGACGTTCATGTTGTGTGCGTACGTAGCTGTTCAAGACAGACGCGAAGTATACAACACGCGCGGCCGACGTATATACAAGTATATATATAAGCCACGCAGCTTGCAAGGATGGGTACAAAACTAGTAAATCGGTTGGAAGGCACAGCTTAGCTGTCGTCGTTGTTTGTGTCAATGTTACAAATATATGCGTCGTCAGCTGTTACTTCCACCGATGGGATACTCGATACTCGAGTTTTTGCGAGCTGCGTGCAAGCTGCGTGGTATGTACGTCGTATTTGTAATGCTTTGGGCGTTACACCTTCGTACAACAACCATGCCCACCAAGCACTGTTGTACAAAAGCGACTTTCATACATACATACATACATACATACATACATGCGCTGCCGCAAACAACGAGGTCTCCACCAGAAAGCACCTGCGGAACGCATACTAAACTTGATCAGGGGAAGGTGGGAGACGGAGGGGGGGGGGGGGGGGGGGGGGGGGGGGGGGGGGGGGGGGGGGGTCTGCTAGGAGCTCCATCACTGCAGCAGCGCCAATCACCTCACTAACCTTTGTCTGGGCTTCGAGACGAGCGCCCGCATCGAGAAGGACTCGAAGGAGGCTGATGTTACCGTACGCCGAAGCAAGGTGGGCTGGGGTCCAGTTTTCCTGTCATACGTATACGTACACAGGAAAACTCGTAAGTTTGCCGCCGTCGAACTCGTTTTCGCTACGTAGTATCTACTGTACATACTACTGTACTTGCAAAAATGGTCCAACTCTATTTTTTCGAGTAGATTGCCCCCGTATCGTACGTGAGTGCAGTTAAGGCCTTCGTCGCCTTTTTTTTTTGTTGGGTCGTACGGGAGCTCTCGAAACATGAAATTACAAGATATATGGTACCAGGTATGATACAGCAGTACGCGACAACTGAGCTGGTGTTCCATTATCCGTACTACAGCGAGCAGTAGTATGAAGCCTGGAGGTCGTAAGTAGTGTGGTGCTTCGTATGAGGGCGAATATCCCCCCAAAATTTGATGCCTACTATCTACTACGTACAATAGGAAGAGAGTAACCCGGTCGCGTGTAAGCCATGTTCAGGGTATGGTCATACAACAGTAGAAATAACATATACCCACGAATAAAAAAACAACCTATTAAGGAGGATCATATATAGTACATAGAACCTATGATACACACCAAAAACTATATATTTTCCTATTTTTCACGAACAACATTTGGTCCTATTTACTATTTACTACCAGGTATGGCCCACCGTTACTCGAAGTAGTAATAGTAATAACGAGTTACTTTTCGGGGGACCCTAAAACAAATCGGATGAATAAATCACGCCCCAACGGCGAACGCTACGAGTACACTAAACCCTTCCAGTGTGCAATTGCCTATGCCCCAATGTGGAGGCTCCTCAAATATGGGTGTCACAATAAGGTGCCAAGGCTTGCTCAGATATACGTACGTACGGCGTTTTTTGGCAGGCCCGAAGTACTGCTGTGGCAGAGTAGTGCGAGATGAAAGGTATGGGTTCGTGCGTAATCTGGTTGGACAACTCGTGGATCACGATGCTCGCACGCACGGCTTACACCTTACCGAGTCCGTGGCGTTGACATCGGCCCCTCGCTCGTTCAGCAGGAAGACAGCTTGCCCCGGGCGCAGCGCCTTCGCCATCGTCCCGAAAAACGGGAAGTGCAGAGGAGGAACTGCAGGGAGAAACAGCAACAACAACAACAACAACAGCAGGGGTGAAGATTTTGAGAGGTCTGTGAATTGGATTATTTCGGGGAAACATGATAATCAGGACCAAATATGCTTACAGTAGTGAAAATACTGAAAAATATACCCTGGTAGTTTTTTGTGTGTATCATGGGTTCTCATTACTATGGTCCACCGTAATACTAAAAGTCGCCAGCTAGCTACGAATAGGCATTTACTTGGTCAGGCGTTATAGTGGTTGCAGCAACGCCAATTACCCGACTATTTGAGTTCCCTTGTTCACGGAAGGCTTTTTTTTTACCACGGGGTGCGCCTTTCCCCGTGAGAAAACTCGCTCAGAGAGAGGCAGAGAGAACCGGGCGGTCTACTTCAACTCATTTGGGCATCAAAACCCACTGCCATCGAAGCGCGCGCCCGTGCCAATGGCAGGGCCAAAAGGCCGTGTGAATTTAATTTCTAATATGTTTTGCGACTGAAATCAGGAGAATTCGTGCGTAGCGCCAGCCGACTAGTAAGTTAGTTGGCTGGCTTTGCCAGCCAACTAATAACTACCACACTGACCCGAAATATAAGCACCATTTTGATTTAATGTTAATATACAAACGGTCCTTATATTCCGGGTCAGATTGGTAGCCGGAAAGCCCAGCCAACTCGCCACCCTAACGTTAACCCTTTCGGGGTCCGGGTACTGTAATGGAAAGCCCGAAAATATCACCAACGTTGCGAGCATGATTTCTGAGCGCGCAGCAATACGCGTATACCGGGTCCCACGCTTGCACGCGTGCCGTACAGCCCCTGGCATTTTATTGGTGGGACCCTAGATCCATCATCCCCTGCACAGGTGGCCGGGAACCCCCGCCCCCCTTGCGTAATGCGGGCGTAGAATAATCCTTGTGGAGATCGTAGTGTAATATTAGGCGCGCACCGAATTGAGAGATCGTTGTCGACACCTTGTGAGTTTTTTTCTGCATTGTTACACGTTTCCATAATAAGGATTTTTTTGGTTGTCGACACATTGTCGGGTTCGCTATAATACATTGTTCAATGTCCCCACGAAGATGTTGTTACGGTAACAACAATCAGTGTGCAGGGGGGAGGGGGGGTCCCCGCCAACCTGTGTAGTCGAGCAGCCCAATGTCAAGGTATTCATAGTATCCCCGTTTCCCCTCTATTACTGAGGTGGCGTGTTTCTGGTAGAAACACGCCGAGCAAAATGTCAGTTGCTCGCACCGCTTCCCGGAAATCTATCTCTGATCAGGAACCAGCGGCAATATAATACATACATCAGAACATCAATCTTGTGAGTGACTGGCCCAGGGTAGCAGTACCTTAATACCAACCAGTCCGCTCGGTGTGGCCGATTTCGTGAAAGTCGTCAATTTTTATTCCACCACCTTTCCCTCTCCAAAGTCTCAAGAGCGGCACTGCGTTGTCTGTAAGTTCACCAGTGTACGGCACTATCCCGATACTTCTGAACTCAGGCCGCCTGCCTATTGTTACGTACTCCTGCGTATTGTATGGTATTTATGTGAGGGCTGCTTTACCGCTTATCCGAGAAAAGGGGTGTCACACACTGTGTACGAGACGAATATAACTAACCCTAACTCTAGCTCTAAGCTTAAGTCAATCAGACCAACTCAAACCCTGGCCCTAAGCCAATCAGATCAGACCAAATACATGTCCAATACCAGGTATGTGGTAAGTGGTAAGTGGTAAGCTCTACTGATTTATGCCACGGTCCTTTTCTGCTGTTGATGTTTGATGTTTGATGTTTGATGTGTGTATACTCGTAAAGTTCGAATGATAGTTTCCCCTGCAGGGGTGCGACTCGTGCTACTACTACTACTACTACTACTACTACTACTACTACTGTAGGCATACATCTGCCAGGTGTATACTCGTACGTAATCGGTGACGTTTAGCGTTGTGGCTAGAGAGCTTACCGTACGCGGCCGATCGTCCGCACGTCTTGCACCGCTTTGTCAACTCGTCGTTCACGCGGTTGCAGCAGTGGCACGGCCAGGCGGCTGCCGGTCCTTCCCAACCGTAAAGCGATCTCGGCGTCGTGATTCCTTGCGTGTCGTTCAGGAGGTGGCTGGTCAGCCCCGGCCCGCCAGACGCAACGATGCTGGCGCTATCGGGTGCTAACAATGGGTTCCGCGAACCGGGAAGCGCCATTGATGTCTTCGAGGTTTGGCCTCCCGTCGACGCCAATCCCACCCTCGCAGGAGCACGCAAAGTGAGATCACAAGCTCACAATCACACGCCCACAAGCTCACAAGCCAACAAGCAAACAAAGTCACAAGCTCACAAACTTACATACAAGCTCACAAGCTCAAAAGCTCACAGTCCCCCGAGCTCACACGCTCACGATTCCAACAAGATCACAAGCTTAAACGCTTACGAGCTCGCACGCTCACGAGCTCACGAGCTCACAAGCTCACACAAAAGGCGCACACATCGCACTGCATTTTCATGAGCCTCGAGACTTGAGATGTACTCGTACCACTCACTGGTATGATACCTGGTACATTTTTACGTCAGCTGTTAGCTGTCCCGAAAGGTCGATACTCAACTTTGCAAGTTGCAGGATATATCAGTCGCGCGTCTCCTACATGCCTCGTCGAGTACATGGGCCGGCGACTCCCCTGTGGCTGCTACCAGGGTCAACAGTCAACAGGAGAAGGGAGGGTGAGAGGCGAAAGCGGAGCAAAGTAGCGGTGTAAACACCAATCGGTAAAAATTGCGCCGCAATGGAAGAACGTTCTGCATCTGTGAACTCCAGATCTCCCACCTCCAATCTCCATACTCTCTCCCATCCAGCAAACACGAACACCTCCACCACGAGTACGAGTATCACACGCCGACGCAACCGCACGCGGACGCACACGGACGAGAAGGTGAACTAATTAGCCGCTGGAATGCAAGGCAGACTCTGCCCAACGGCACAGCAGCAAGTACCTAATACGTAGCCGATCGATATACGTATTTATACTCGGGAGTATCGACTACATTTCGTGCTCATAGTACTGAGAGTATTGGAGTACTGGCGGCCTAAATACTGCGAGTACACGGAGTATGAGCAGTACTGAAGCCCCAAATACTGCGAGTACTGGGAATATGACCAGTACAGAACCCCGAGTACAAGCGGTACCCGCAGTATCGAACTCCGAAATGCTTGGAGTACCAGGCAGTATCTGCAGTACAGAACCTCGAAATACTGTGAGTACACAAAGTACCTTGAATTATACTTCCAGGCACTGGGAGCATCTGTGAAAAGTAAAAGGTTGCAAACGCTAGTCACCAGCTCCCAGAACCCGTGGGAGCAATGACGGCCAAGGCTTTAGAATGATGCACAGATGCTCCCAGTATAGTTCATGCTCCTAGTATACTCGGAGTATCGAGTACATTTCGTACTCCGATTACTGAGAGTATTAGAGTAGTGCGGCCTAAATACTGCGAGTACTCGGAGTATGAGCAGTCGAGTACTGACAGTATTAGAGTACTGCGGGCTAAACACTGCGAGTACTCGGAGTATGGACAGCAATGAAGGCCCAAATACTGCGAGTACAAGGAGTACCCGCAGTATCGGACCCAAACACTCGGGAGTATTGGCAGTATCCGCAGTGCAGAACCTCGAAATACTTCGAGTACTCGCAGTATCCGCAGTACATGAATCCGAAATACTGCGAGTACACGAAGTATCTGTACCTCGTAATTTTTTTTTCTGGAAAATACTTTACTTTATTTCCAGGTACTCGGGAGCATCTGTGAAAGAAAGGACGGAGCTGTAGACTCAATTTTAGAGGTTATCCTCATGGGACAGTCGATGGTAATATTATGATGCGACTGGGGTCTACAGGTATGATAAAACGATACGAACCATATGCGTGGGTGGACCCCTGCTAAAATGATACGGCTCACTCCTCTGCTTTCTTGTTCGACGGCATAGCGGCACGCCACGTAGTCAAAGAGGATATGCCACGTCATCAGCAGTACATGCAACAGACACGATTGATATTAATAGTCCGATGTTAACTCATTTTTGTTTCATTTGCCTTCCTACAATGCACAAAAGACAGCCGTACCAGGCAGTGCATAATCAATTTTCCAATGTACAGAACGAATGCTCGTGTCTGTTTTCGGCGAAACGTAATGCAGAAGTTGACAACACGTGTGAACTCCCATCGTATAACCCGTACAGGTGTCTATGGATCATGTACTGTATGCAAAAGCACGAACGAACGCTACATACCCGTACGTATGGTCTGGTCTACAGCAGTATGCGACACCACCTAAGAAACTGTTTTTTTTTTCGTTTCGACAGAATCAAAACAATTTGAGAAACAGGGTGTGTCCTACGTACCAGTCCGACACTACTTTCAGTGAACAAACAATTGGTTTTCGTACGTATACGAAGTGATACGTTTCGTGAAAATTCCAACCCGCTATTTCTTAACTCCCAAAATCATCATGCTGCCTGTCGTGTACTGCTATATGCCACACAAGTAAGATGCGGGTAGTCATCCAGAGGGTGAAGAGGGCGAGCGTGACCACGGAGAAGGAGGAGCACGAAGAAGGAGGCACGACGCAGTCGGCGGTCGCAGTGACGGTCAGCGACATCGGGAAGGGCCTCCTGTGTCTGGTGGGCGTCCACGAGGGGGACACGCGGGAGGACGCGGAGTGGCTCTGCAAGCGCATCGTCAGCGCGAAGCTGTTCGAGGGCATGTCCGAGGCGAACTCGGACAAGCGCTGGAGGTCCAGCGTGAAGCAAAACGCCTTCGAGATCCTCGTGGTGTCACAGGCGAGTAGAAACGTTGTTTTTTGTTGTTGATTTTCCCCCTCTCAATGCAGGTCGCGAACGAACTATCACACGCAGCTTGCAAAGACGAGTTTCGACGAAATCCTTGATCGAACAGCTGTGTTAATTTGGGAAAATGATCGCTGATTCCTCCTCTGTCGCTGCTCGCGTCCCCCACCCCCTTTCCTAAAAAAAAAAAAAAAAAACCCCGGCCCAAGTTATATATATACCTCTCTGTCCGGAGTACTTGAAGACCGTGTGAGTGTTTATGTGAATACCCAAACGGTCCTTACACCTCCAGACAGAGCGGTAAATAAATGCTAACCCCCACTTCCCTTGTCTCCCTGCTGGCCCCGACTCCCCCCCCTATCCGTAAGCAGTTCACGCTTAACGGGCGGGTGTGTTCTAAGGGCAAGGTGGACTTCACCGGATCGATGCCTCCGGCGGAGGCGAAAGTTTTTTACGAGGGTTTTCTAGAGATGTTGAAAGCCGCGCATTCTTCGCCCGCGTTGGTGAAGGACGGGGTTTTCGGGGCCAAGATGGATGTGGCCCTGGTGAACGACGGACCTATTACGGTAACCGTTGACTCCAGCGAGAGGATAGAAGGCGCCGCCGCCACCGCCCACGCGCCGAATTCGGAAGGGCACGGAGGAAACCGCGGGGAGAGGGATATATAATACAACGTTTTGATCATATATAGGTTTGTGCTAGAAAGAAGCAAGACATGTTTAGTACTTGTCGTAATTCTCGCAACTGCCTCCATCTCAAGAATTTACAATACGACGTATGTTCAGCGAGAAGTTTGTTGACCAAGAATTACAACCAGCCGGGCAGGCTACCAAGTTTATGCCCGCCCCGTTCGAAGATGTGCGGTACTCCGACAAAAACAAATCTCGCCGTCAAGCTGGGGTGACCTCGGGCGATGTACATGTTCCCCTCCTGGCGATCCAGACGATGATGCAGCGACCTTAGATAATCATATCCAGCAGCCCGAAATAAGGACGTTGCAGCAAATGTAGAAACGACAACCCAGCAGCCCCAAGCGATGGCGCTGCAGGGACCCCAGAAGCGATAGTCCAGCAGTCTCACGTTATGATTACATTCAGTGACCCCTGGCGATCATAATACCTCGGGAGCTCCAGCCTATGGATGATGATGATGATGATGATGATGATGGTGGTGGTACTGGCGATCCCAGGCAATTATGATGCTACAGCGACCCCAGTCAATAATAGTGCTTGCGGGGGTTCATGCGCTCTCAGAACTGAAAGTCGCCGTCGAGATCGTCGCCGAAAATGGCGACCGGCTTCTCGTCGTTTACGGCCCCGCTTGCCTGCCAAGTGCGGCGCCGCGCTCTTCTCGTAGGGCCCGGTTCTCCCGCAATATCCGTTTCCTCCGTCGGTCTGGCCCTGTTTCCGTCACGGCAAATCCTCTCATGGCATTAATGATGTCGGTGACGATGGAGTCTCTCGTTGTCTCAGCCCTGGTACCCAGAGCAAGTCGAGCGTTACGTCTTGTGCAGCGGTGCACCTGGTCGACGATGTAGCACGGTGACCCTGAGAAGCTCATAGCAGGTATTTGCCGACGTATGAGTACGTAGCAGCATCTTCAGATGATGTTGTTGGCAATACTGTCGTGAAGAGTATATGTTATTCCTTGCAGCATCTGCAGCTGCTCCAGATATATGGCGGATTATCTTGGCAGCTCTACGGAGAAGCTCAACGCAGGTCTTTGCAGAAAGCACGAGTACGTATAGCAGCTCGGATTTCAGGCGTTGTCTGTACTCGACGTACCCGGCGACCGCAGCTTTATTACATCGAAGTGACAGTTGCGCTGAGGCTCATAACCTGTTAGCGGATTGTCCCCGTGTGACGTCCTTGTGGCGTGCTATAGTCCAGAGGCTTGGCGTGAGCCACTGCGAACTCGTGAGCTTCGCTGAGAAGGAACCTTTGATGTTGAAAGGTGGCTTCCTCTTCGTTAAGATGATGACTACGAAATATACGACGAGTAGAAGGAGAAAGGGATGGAGTGAAGGGAAGTGGCAACAAAACCATCCTCGACCAACTCGGGAAGATTACGCGCCGTACGGTTTCATGTTTCGTGTCCTACGCGTCATTGTAGACGCATGCTACGTGAGGTAGAGGTGCACCATGATTCTTCTAGGCGTGGTCACTGGAGGAGCTCTACTGCTGTATACCTCACCCAAAAACTGATTTCGGAGGAAAATAAAAGTGCTATAATACCCGATGAAAAATCCCATGGTCTTGAGTATAAAATGAAACATTCTGCAACAACACAAGAACGAGATTCCGACGTTTTTTTGGGCTAAGGAACCCCCGTCATTCCCTGCATCGTTTCAGCCAAAAAGTAAAATCTCTATCGTAGCACGCGTCTGTATTGGCCGGTTAATTACCACTCCAGTTTTGCTTCGCTTGGATCTTTAGGGGAGGGGGGGGGGGGGGAGGAAGTCCACATGTTTACTCGTACATGCATATACATGACCGAGGCTATGTACGGTACGGGAGGCGGTCGCTTCTAGGGTCTTATTTTTCAGTGGCTCGGAGCCACTCGCCGCGCGGATGGCCCTGTTTTCCAGTCCTAAGTTCCGTTTTTTGTTTGGTTGTGATTTTCGGCTTCGCGATATGCACCGCCATGGGATTGTTTGATAAGGTGCGCCAACAAACTATTGACATACTTCACACCACCGACAGATAGATCACGGTCTACAGCAGCAGCAGGTCGTCTACGTAGTTCCCCACCTACCTGTGCCGTTGCTGTGAGAGGTGGTGCAGGATCTTCTTCTGCACAATGCAGATCCCAACACAACAGGAAACGTGTGCTGTACTACTGCTGCTGTAGATCAACAGGCAGACTATACAAGCGGGTCCCACCCGGCGACATGATGGGCCTATAGATCATACAAGATCGGGACTAGGTCTGCCTTGCTTGAAAGAGCTGGATCATGAAATGGGAATCGATGATCTGTTGATGATGTATCTGTCGGAGGTGTGGATTGTTTGATACGGTGCGCCAACAAAATCGAGATAACTCTGTTTTTGAGTTAAGGCACAGAAGAACCACTCGGGCAAGTGGCCTCTTCTCGGTTAGTGAAAACTGAGGCGTGTATTGTGGAGCACTCCCCGAGTACATACGTATGATACTCGTAGCTACTGTGGTGCGAAAATGGCACGCGCTAAGCTTTGCTGCATGTACCTCTCTCTCGTGTGTGTGCTGTACTTGTTTGGATGCACAACACGCGCACGTACGTCGTATATATATATAGCCTTTGGATTCCCCAAACAGCATTGCTACCGCTGCTACGCTACTCGTAACGCTGCTGCTGCTGCTGCTCTTGCTGCTACGTACACAAGAGAGCTACCCCCCCCCCCCCGCGAATAAGCATTCCATGATGGTGCCAGATCGTCCAACCTACGTATGTTGCCAGTGTACCATAGATCAATAAAGGGCGTATATTCCCTCTCCCATCCTGGAAGGAAAAGCTGCCTAAAGGAGCAACTCGCCGCCTGGTGTCATCGAGTGTCTGCGAGCCCAAGCTCTGGCGACGCCCGCACCTTGCATGAACGAACAGCAAAAAATAAAGACAAGCTGCTGTCGATTCAATCGCAAACGCTGGCTTAAGCACACTCCAAAACAACTGAACACCCCGTCAACCACCCCCCCCCCCCCCCCCCCCCCCTCCCCCCCCCCCCCCCCCCCCCCCCCCCCCCCCCCCCCCCCCCCCCCCCCCCCCCCCCCCCCCCCCCCCCCCCCCCCCCCCCCCCCCCCCCCCCCCCCCCCCCCCCCCCCCCCCCCCCCCCCCCCCCCCCCCCCCCCCCCCCCCCCCCCCCCCCCCCCCCCCCCCCCCCCCCCCCCCCCCCCCCCCCCCCCCCCCCCCCCCCCCCCCCCCCCCCCCCCCCCACCCCCCCCCCCCCCCCCCGCCCCCACCCGAACCCCCCCCCCGACCCCCTCGGTGCAGTGAACTCCACGAGTTCCTGACCGATCCCTTATGTAGAGCTAACGCTATACATGCACCAACATCCCCAATACCATACCTGATGGCTAGGCTAGGCTAACACTGCAGTGGATAACACTTGTGGGTACTGACACCCCTAAACCTACGCGTAAATAATCCCCCTTTCTCAGTCATAAGAGAGGCAAAAGACCCAACACGATGCAGGATATAGAGCTCTATGATTACAACAACAACTTGACGGCCAAACATCAACCAGTGCCTATGCCTAACGAACACAGTAGTAGGTGGACCGAAAAACTCCAGCCATCCCTAGTGCCTAACGACCACAGGGGAGGGCTAAAGCTCAACCATCTCTCCTGTACCTAACGAATGCATGCTATATACCAGGGTACCAGTACTATATACGGCCAAGCCTCGAACCATCGTATATACGTCTGACGATCGCAGCATAAAAACGGCAAAAAAAAAACATAGCGTATGCCTAACGATCGCATCATAAAAACGAACCAAAAGTTCAACCATCTCTCCTATTATGCCTAACAAACGGACGCAGTAAACTGCAAAAATCCAACCATCGCACACCATGCCTGACGGTCGTCGCACGAAAACGGCCCAAACCCCACCCATCGTAAAGGCCTAACGACCGCAGCATGTAGACGGCCAACCCTCAACCACCTCTCCTACGCCTATCGAATTGCATCATATATGCCGCAAAACCTCAAACCATCGCATAGTACGCCCAACGATGGCGAGCCTAAATACGGCCAAGCGCTCAATCATCGCATAGTCTGCCCAACGATCGCAAGCATGAAAACGGCCAAACCCTGAAGCATCGCATAGTATGCAAAAACGATCGGCACTTTAGACGGTTAATCCCAACCATCGCATATACTGCCAAACGACCGCAGGCAGAATACAAACAGCTGATCCCAACCACCGCATATTTTGCCAAACGACCGCAGGCAGAATACAAACAGCTAGACCCAAACCATCGCCTAATATGCCTAGCGACCGCAGGAAGTACATAAACCGCAACACACCTCAACCATCGCATACCTATATATATCCTAACGAACACAGCAGTAGACGACGAAGCATGAGCCGTCTCTCGTGTGCCTTACCATCGCAGCATTCAGACGTCCAAAACCCGGACCCATGGCATATTGTGCCTAACGATCGCACACAGCTTAAGACTGCAGACGGCCATACCTCGACTATCAATTATACCTCATATATGCCTAACAACACAACCTAGACGGGCCAGTCCCCAACCATCGCGTATGCTTACAACGAATGCATACTGTAAACCGCCAACTCTCAACCATCGCATATTATGCCAAACGGATACCAGTCAGTACAGAATGTAGACGGCATAACCTCAAAAAACATTTCCGTGAAAATGTGGCGCTCGTCCAAAAGACAGGCTAGCTGACCCCCTCCCCGCCGCCCTTCCCTACCCCCGTCTCGCGGGACGCGTGGTCAATGGTCAAATGACTACGGTACGCAACAAATGAGTACGTCGCAGGTACCCTGCTTCCTTCCCTGCTGCAGCTAAAGTTGGGGGTTTATTTCCCCCTGCGGCAAAATCCAAGTTTTTTTTTCTTTCTGTCTCGTCAGAACGCTAATGTTCTCGCCCTCGCACTGCTCGCGCGCAGGCTTTGCTCGAGATCTCGTCGTTGCCTGACCACGTCAAGCACCGAGACTGAATGACACGAACGAAAAACAAAAATCCACCAAACAGTTTTGTCCAAGAAATGAACAAAACAAAAAAAATTGTCCATAAAAACGAAAACAAAAAGCTTGCCCAAGAAACGATAAAACACACCCCTTAAAAATTCTTTTATTTCACTGCTGCAAAAAAAACCACACTACATTCAAGTGGTTTGTCCCGAAAAACAGTGGGTGCAGTTCCAAAGGATTTTTAAGGTCTTAAGAAAACGAACAAAATGAGACGCGTCCCAAGAAACGACGAACAAAACGAAACAATGCATAAAAACAAACAAAACAATAGTTTTGGGGTCACCAGCGTACAAGGGGGGTGGCGTGCACACTCCTACTCCTGCTGCTGCTGCTGCTGCTACTGCTGCTCCTGCTGCGGGTGTTACTGCTACTGCTCCTAACTGCTGCTGCTGCTGCTGCTATTGCTACTGACTGCTGCTGGCATTGCTGCTGCTGCTACTGACTGCTGTTCCTGCTGTTTTTCTGTCTATTTGCTCAAGGCAGACAAACTGAAAATATGTTGCAGAAGTCATTTCACTTCCGTACGATCACGGAGAAAGCACGAACCGCACGCCGTCTCCACCGCTAGTGCCACCGCCACCGCCACCGCCGCCGCCAACACCCTTTCACACAGACGGAACAAAAACTAAAACCTAAAGCGACGCTACTCCTACTCCACTCCCTACTCCTACGGACCAGGCACGCGCGTACGTGTACGGTACGTACGTACGTACCACGAGAATACATACTCCCGCGTCTTTTCGCAGGTCACGACGACGGCAAAGCACCCACCACCGCTACTTCACACGCCATCACCACCACCACCACTGCCTCCGCCGCTGCCATCGCGTTAGCGTTTAGCGTGAGCGTTAGCCGGTAGCGTTAACGCTGGTGTGAGCGTGTAACGTGAGTTTGGCGTAGACCGTTCAGCGTTTAGCGCTGCCGTTTACTTTATATAGCAATTGCATTAGCGTCCGCATTTAACGTGAGCGCTAGCATTCCACATGAGCGCTAGCGTCGCCGTTAGCCCTCCCGTCAGCGTCGCGATCAGAGCTGTCGCCAGCGTTGCTGTCAACAATAAATAGCTTGTACAACGTGAGCGCTAGAGTTAGCGTGAGCATCGTTGTCAATAGCATTAGCACCAGTGTTAGCATCAGCATCAGCGTCAGCATTAGTGCTTAACGTGAGCGCTAGCGTTGCCGTTAGCGTGACCTTTAGCAAAGCCGTTGGAGGTGCCGTTAACCTTGCCGTTAGTGTGACCGTTAGCAATGCCGCTGGCGATCCCGTTAGTCTTTCCGTTAGCGTGGCCGTTAGCAATGCCGTTGGCGTGACCGTTAACAATGCCGTTAGCGTGACCGTTAGCAGTGCCGTTAGCGTGACCGTTAGCAGTGCCGTTAGCAGTGCCGTTAGCGTGACCGTTAGCACTGCCGTTGGCGACGCCGTTAGCCTTACCGTTGGCGACGCCGTTAGCGATGCCACTGCAGATGCCGTCCGCCGCGGCGAGCGCGTCGCAAACCTCGGCCACGACCCTCTCGTTTCCGCAGACCACCTTGCCTTTGCCGGGCTTGAGGACAAACTCCTCGTTGCGAAGACCCCGCACGAGCCCCCCCGCCTGGTAGAGAAGGGATAGAAGCACAAGCCAAAACAAAAAAAAATCATCACGTATGGTATATATGTGGATTATAACAATATATGAAAAAAGTGCTAAATAATGATTACTTGTACAACATTAGACATAGAAAATAACCTACTGTAGTATTACTAAAAAAAACTAAATGACACTAAATCGAAATAAAAGATGTAATACTTCGTAAAAGACAAAACAAAAATCAAGAAATTGCAAGGCTCACATATCGACAAACAAATCTGCTGTATGACAAATACGGCCAATGAAGGGGTCAAACCGGTCAGTCAAGGGGTCAAACCGGTCAGTAAAGGGGTCAAACCGGTCAGTCAAGGGATCAAATCGGTCAGTCAAGGTGTCAAACCGGTCAGTCAAGGGGTCAAAATCGATCAGTTAAAGGGGTCAAACAGTGGTCTCGTACGAATGTATAACATAGCATGTTTGGTACAAGCGTCGGGCATGTTTGTACAAGCAAGCGGGTCACTCGCCTCTGTGACGATGACGAAGCCCGCGGCGACATCCCAGGGTCCGCCGTACCCGTCCTCGTAGTAGCAGTCCAACTTGCCGCAAGCCACGTGGCACATGTTCAAAGCCGCTGACCCTGCACAGATGTACCAGGTATTTCATAAAAAAAAAAAAAAAAAACATCAACCAGCCTTCGAGATCGAGGGTTTTTCGTCGAAATTCATATTTACAAGCTGTGTACTCTGATGCGTGATGCTTCGATCGCGCGTACTACGTACATACGGGTTTTATATGACCTTATTGTAGGATACCTAGCATATTCTGTTCATAGATACATACGTGTGGGCACAAAACTACGCCTTATCTTACTGTAGAAATCAGTTTTTAGGTTGTTTTAACCCATTCAGAACTGAAAAAAAATCCTACACTAATTCCAAGTAGTTTGTCCCCAAATGTGTGGGACCAGTTCTTAAGGGGATAAGGCACGTAAACTCATTTGCAAATATGTCCGCTGTGAATTCGACCGATATAGTGTATATATGTACNTGCCCTGTGCGGCTGTTGTTGTCGCTGCTGGTGCGGGCTGTGTGCTATATGCTGTGTGCTGTGTGTCCATGTCAATTCATAACGGGGTTTCCATGTAGATGTGTAGGCGGTATTGATTTTCGGGACAGGAAAAAAAAAACCGAGTCGGTTATTCGGTTTCGGTTTTTTTCGGCAACCGACAAACCGAAAAATAAAAGTCGGTTTTCGGTTTGGAAAAACCGAAATAAACCGACCGAAAAAACCGACTTTTGGTTTTCGGTTAACATCACTGTGTGTGATGCTTCGATCGCGCGTACTACGTATATACGGGTTTTATATGACCTTATTGTAGGATACCTAGCATATTCTGTTCATAGATACATACGTGTGGGCACAAAACTACGTCATATCTTACTGTAGAAAGCAGTTTTTAGGTTGTTTTAACCCATTCAGAACTGAAAAAAAATCCTACACTAATTCCAAGTAGTTTGTCCCCAAATGTGTGGGACCAGTTCTTAAGGGGATAAGGCACGTAAACTCATTTGCAAATATGTCCGCTGTGAATTCGACCGATATAGTGTATATACGTACAAGGGGCTTCGCCGGCGGCCTGGACGGCCGCCGGTCGCAGCCTTGCGTGATGCCGGAATGATAGCAGTATTGTAGCGAAGGACGGGGGTCAGACGTAATGCCAAGAGTTATACACGTTGTAAGTTAGCAGCAGCGTTGTGTCGAAGGATGGAAATCAGACGTACTGCCAAGAGTTGAGAGCGCTCTGCACACTGCCCACGGAGAGTGACAACCGTACTCGTAATACATGTGATACTGCTGCTGCTGTACTCGTACACGTGTGTGCTCGTATGGATCTTGGTCACAAACCTGACACATGCGCATTGTATGCTGTACACGGTGTGGGCCTACACACCTACACATCTTCGAAATTCGAAACAGGCGAACAACGGCGACAACAGCAACAGCAACTGATACATGCGTGTATCTTTGATAGTGGTCATACATATCCAACCCACATACTTTGAACTGCTCACAGCTCGGGGTAGGTACTGTTGTGGTACAGCAGTAGTAGTACTGATACATATGTACATGTTTTCGATATATACCCGATGCACGTATACATCTACGCGCCTCCTATACGCCAGAAAACAAAAACCAAAAACGGTAAAAACGACAAAAAAAATCGTGTTTTCCCATCCCCGTTTGCCAATGCCCTTTTTTTACGTTGAAACCCGCAACAGCATGCAGCGCGTAGTCCGCTAAAAATGTGCGACCACAGCTGCTGCTGTACAAATCATAGGAGCGCCGCAACAACATTGACAGTGCATCAGCTGCTACTCTCCATATCACACGTGCACGTATACGTACAGCAGCAGGAGCTCTCTCTCCGCGAAAAACGTATTGATGGCAGTTCTCGACAAAGCCTGGGTGGCATGTATGTGTTCTCGGGGCGTCTCAGATCTGAGCACACAGCCTCCCGCGCAGGCCTCCACCATGTTGACGGCGGCCGGGAAGCCGACCCCCCCCACGGGTCGGAGGTCAGAGAACACGTACGTGAAAAAACCACGCGAAGACATAGGCGTTGTCGGTGGGCAATGTGCCCAAACGCTCACAGGGCACGATTTTTCGGAGATCTCGTCGTAGATCTCGACGTCGAGGCCTCGCGCGCGCGCTACGGCGCCGAGCGGGCGAATCAGCTAAGCCGGCGGTTGCAGGCGAGGCGGGGGCATGCCTCAGCGAAGAAACCGCGCGGAGAGGCGGTCAGAGGCGGGAGATATCCGCAGACCTAAGGATGTGCATATTTGATAAGCGAACTAACATATACTTCGGTATAGATTTACGTAGAAACTCGGCATTGCAGTGTATACATAATCGAACACCACAATTATCACCCCCCCACCTCCGTCTCGAAAGGAATATGTGGTCAAAGGTCAAATGACTAAGGCAATCAACAAAATGAGTTCGCGCCCCCTCCCCCCAGCCGAGCAGTAGCCCACGCTCGGTGCTAGCAACATCTGCTTCGTCGGTGAAACCCCGACGTGCTCCGTCCTGGCATTGTAGGGATGGGTCTATCGCCATATCGTTATACGCCTACGGTTATGCATGACACTAGTACACCCCCTCCCCCGTTATTTACAACCTACCCCCCCCCCCAATCCCCTTCTGCTTCACGCTTGGTGCAAGCAATGTCTGCCTGGTTGACGAACACCCAACGCGCTCCGTCCCGGCATTGCATATAGGGATGCGAGGGTCCATGGTCATACGAACACGGGCATGCGCCACCTGAGCACCCCCCCCCCCGTCCCGGCATTGTAGGGATGCGAGGGTCTATGTTCATACGACTACGGCCATGCATGAAAATGAAGTACCCCCCCCCCCCCCCCACCCCCCCTTCTCACCCGACATGCGGACCGCCTGCACGTTCCTCCGCAGCAACTCCCCGAGCCTTGCCAGGGTGATGGCAATGAACGACTCGTCCCTGCCAGCCCCGATGTTGTTCACCACAAGGGCGTCCCCGAGCCCCTGCGCAGCTCGCACCTACTCCCGTCCAGTCCAATAACGGGGGGTATCAAAACGGGATTCGGGGGGGGAGGGTACTCATGTCATGCGTGGCCGTAGTCGTATGACCATATATAGACCCTTGCATCCCTACAACGCCGGGACGGAGCACGTCGGGTTTTTCACCGACCATGCTTGCACCAATAAGCGCGAAACGTCGTGAGGTGTTGGGCGAGTGGCATGAAGGGTAAGCTGCATCTTACTAAGAACTGTGGGGCGGGCTTGCATATATGGGTGACAGCATATATTGGTGACAGCTTCGAGCGAATTGAAGCAGGGAGGTGGGGGGGGGGGGGGGAGAAAAAGAGTCTGCTCTGTAAGTGACCCTCGATCTGAGTTACGAAAGGGGGCTGGAGAAGTGCATAAGTACGTAGGGCGAAGGTCTCAGATGGGATGGAAAGAAATAAAAAGGAAAAGTTGTGATACAACCCCGATGGGATGGATGCCTTTGCTGCTGCTGCCGCTGCAGCTGTGTGTGCTGCTGCTGTGTAGCATATCATGGGATAATAGGAGCCTGTCTTGTGAGCACGGTGAAAAATATGGCAACGAGGCAACAAACAACAACAACAACAACAACAACAACAACAACAACAACAACAACTTCTTGTCAAAATTATTTTAATCCACACTACGTACTGTAGCTCAAAGTCATGACTTATTTCATTGCATCCACCCAAAGATACAGTATACTATATATTACCTTTCGTTATGCTCGCCATGTTTCCGGGTTACCGACATACCTGGTATACGGTACCGTACGAGGTCCCTCCCCAAACCTCTCGTTCATATAATAGGACCAAATGCTGTTGGCAAAAATAGGTACATGTACGAGCTGGGCCAGCCAAAATAATGTTTTTAAAGCAGATTGGCCATGCCCCGACCAATTTAACGAATTTGGACCTGGAATTTGGACACAGTGTAGATCATGTACTAACCAACACCCTTGCCGCCTGGCCTTTTTTTTTTTTTTTTTTTTCCTCGAGAGAGATACGACGATCCAAAAATCGAAAAAAATGCAAAAGCGATCAAAACTACTCGAAAAAAAAAAAAATCAAAGAGGGCAGGCGGCAGGTATTTCTGCACGTACGGTTCAAAGACGTGGTTGAAATGTCAGAGTAAAACTCTCAAAATTGGTCGGGGCATGGCGGAAATACCATTTTTCCGTAATTACTTGACTTATACCAGGTACAAGGTTCCCCTCCGGGACATGCCTAGGGGAGTGGCGCAAGGACGAATCGAAAACCCTTAACGCATATCATAATGTATAGTACATAAATACGACGTTTTTAAGTATCTGCGTATTACTGTACATACATGTGAGTAGACATTTTTAGAACTGCACCGGCATTTTTGGGGATAAAATATACTCGAAATACAAGGCTCCCCTCCGGGACGTGCCTAGGGGAGTGGCGCAACAACAAACATGAAAACCTAACAGCATACATACTTGATACATATAAATTGACTTGGTTTTCGTGAGCGGGCCGAAGATGACTTGTTTTTTGTGTGCGGGTTCAAAATTGACTTGTTTTTTTTATGTGCGGGCAGGAAATGATGAAATTATCGGAATGCACTTGCTTTCAGNTATATATGGAATCGATTTTTGGTCATATCTCTTGATGGATGGAGAATTGGGCAACGAGACTTACATCGATCTTCTCCTTGTGTCCTCAGCATTGTCTTCACCAAATTTCATGTTGATCGAAAATGACATTTTTTATACGAAATTAGAATGAAAAAAATGTTGTTTTCGAGTTTTCGCGGATATCTCGGCGAGATCGAGTCGAGAAAAAAATATGTATATAATTTTTAATATACCGTTTTTTTTTGCACAAGCACTGGTATGTCAGGGTTGGCGCTTCAAATTTGTGTAGCCTAATTCGCAGTGGTTCACGAGATTCGACTTTAGGACGCTTTGTACGTTTCTTGGCTGGCCCAGCTCGTATAGTTTTTTTCTGTGTACGGTAGGTTCTATATATTTACTATGGTTCCCCGTTATAACTCCAACGAGACTCTCGATACGACACGACACCCAACACAGAAATTGCTAGTTGACACTCTTGTGTCGCCGGCGCACGAACGCACGCACCTCAATTTTCGTGCCGTTAAGGAAAGCGCCTTGTCCCTGGCATGCCGTGTACATGTCTCCCGACACCGGGTGGTACACCACACCCACCACGGGGACTCTGGTACCGACGGGCGGGCCAATCACGGTCGGTAGAACAAAATATGGACCAAAAACAGCGCGGCAGGGTAACAAATGGACCAAAAACGGCGCGGTGCGGTGCGGTGCGGCAACGCCAGAAATTAAGCGTCATGGATGATGGCGGATTCGGTTTATTTTTGGCGACGATAAGGAAGCTTCGCGGACGAAAACGGCGGGTGGGGCATATAGGGTGGGGTTTATTTATGTGTTGGACGAGGTAAGTCGAGCGGGGGGTTTGGCTAGCCGAATAAGCATGTATAAATAAACAGCAAACGATACATACCTGGTACTTGGTATATTGTATATACAACACCAAACAAAATTCACAGAATACAACATAAAAAGCAAAAAAATTGAGACCAAACGGAGCGGCCGACGCACCCACCCAACAAGTAAGATGCCCCCACGACACGCAAAATACACATGATACAAAATACACAAAAGCACAAAAATAGACAGAAAAAATAATAATAATAATAATAATAATAATAATAATAATAATAATAATAATAATAATAATAATAATAATAATAATAATAATAATAATAATAATAATAATAATAATAATAATAATAATAATAATAATAATAATAATAATAATATATAATAATATATAATAATAATAATAATAATAATAATAATAATAATAATAATAAAAACACACAAGTACATAGGAATGCACAAAAACACATAAGTACAAAGAAACGCACAAAATCACGCTCAAGACATAAAAGCATCAATCATCCTTATCCTTACCGCTCGACAACCAGCGCGATGCTCACGCAGAAAAGCGGGTAACCGTGGACAAAGTTGGTTGTTCCGTCCAACGGGTCGATCACCCAAGTAGGGGACGCTTCGAAAGCGTCCCCTGTCGCTCCGCGGGCGTCGAAGGTCGACTCTTCTCCGATGAACTGGTGACCCTTTACTTCCGAAAACGAAACGAAATCAAACAAAAAAGTGGACGAAAAAGGAAAACGGTAGACGAAAAAGGAAAACGGTGGGCGAAAAACGAAAAGGGAGACGAAACGGAAGGCGAGAACACGAACAGGGGAAAAGGCAAACGTGTACGAAAAAACGCCGATGGACACGAAAACGAACACGAAGAGAGGGCAAAAACGGAAACGAAAACGAAAACGAGGGCGAAAACCAGGACGAAAACAAGCACGAGGGCGAGAGCGAAAGGGGCAGACGCAGAGGACGTCAATTTCCAGAGTTGTATGCTACGTACGTATATACAAGTATCGGAACTGAAAAAAAAAAACAGGTTCTGACTGCTGTACCGATTTTTTTTGTGTGTTTCTATGACGGGGGACCATGGTAAATGGGACCAAATGTTATTATTAATAGTAAAAAATTAGATAAATATATGGGTTTTTGTGTGTACCGTAGCTCCTATATCGTGTCCTTCGAAGATGAAAACTAACCAATGTCTCGAATTACGGTAGTATGAATTCATTAAAAAAAAAATGGCGTTGTATCGTAGGCTTTTGGTGGATGTACCAAACGGGGGCCGTTTACTACAGTCCCCCGTAATACACTAATCCACAGCAGTAGGAACAATAGTCAGCACGGGCACTATGAGTGTGCCGATGGGTGTCTTTCGGGTGGAGAAAGACGGGGTGGGAAGCACCGCGCGGTTGAACCCCCCTTTACAGCCACACCCAGTTCCCACGGAATATCGCAAACTACTTGAAAGTGGAGTGATATCTATTCGAGCATTATCATATTCCCATGTTAATAGAAAGGTTTACGGCGCAATGCGGAGTCTACACCCACAGACCTCGCAATCAACCATAAATCATCGAATAATCAATCACCAAACCGTCAACCATCAACAACCAACGACCGACCACCAAGAATCAACCGCCACCAACGACCAAACGGCAAACCAACCAATCACCAACCACCAACGTCCGACCACCACCAATCACCAACCGCCAATCATAAACCACCATCACCAACCACCAACCACTACTCATCAACAACCAACCACAAACCACCAATCATTGATCGGCGGGAAGGCTGTATAGACCTTGGCCCTTCTTCGACAAAGTGGTTGGAGTATACTCGACTTTAAACCCAAATCTCGACCCCCTGGGAAATTTCTCGGAAATTGAAGACGAAACGAGGAATTCGTGCGGACTACGTATCAACCATTGTGTACAAGGCTGGAAAATTCTCGGAATAAGGCCGCAATGAGGAATAAGTGTGGACTACGTACAGAAACACCAATCCAGCCATTTTTGTCGAAGCAAGGCCAAGCCATAACTACCACTATGACCCTAAATATAAGCACCATTTCAATTACATGTTAATATACAAACGGTCCTTATATTCCGGGTCAGAGTGGTACTAATATTAATAGTGCCTTGAGACCGAGAGAGAGAAACGTTTTCACAAGTTTCCATAAACCATGAAAAATAAAAACGGAGCAGCTTTTCTTGGTTGATTTGATACAAAAACAAAAATCAGAACTTATGTAAACTGTTATTTTTACAAGTTCGACACATATACTATCACACTCCACTCCGAACCTAACTAGAAGCACCATTTCAGTTACATGTTGACATACAAACGGTCCTTATATTCGGGTCAAAGTGGTACTGACCGGGTGGGGGATGCCTTTCCCCGACCGCCTGTCAGCATGTATGTGTGAAAACCAGCCTCGTAATGATGAAAACGTGATGAGGAGACAAGCAGGGTATCTATCAACCATGCTGTCGAAGCTGGAAATTTCTCGGAACGAAGAAGTAGTGAGGACTTACAGCAGTACGTCGTGTGGGCTATCAACCATTTTTTCGAAGCTGGGCCAAGGTCAAGTCGCAAAAACTGCTAAATATTATTTACGGGGTGGGCTAATGTAGTAAATAGGACCTACGGTACACACTAAAACCTATATATTCGCCTAGTTTTACCAACAATATTTGGTCCTATTTACTATGGTCCCCCGTAATAGTATTAATAGTACGTATGTCCACACATCGGCCAAACCACGATCTGAATCTACTGATGTAGATAATCTGGACCTTATCTTTGATATCACGTAGGTGTAGGTGAAAATGAATTAATGTATTTTTCAATTACTGCTGTATTATGAGGGAGCATAGTAAATAGGAACTACGGTACATACTATATATAATTATATATGTTTACTAACAATGTTAGGTCCTATTTACTATGGTCCTCCGTAAAAGTAGGGAATAATTAAAATTATGGCGTTGTATGTACGTACCGGTATCGTAAGCTTTGGTGAATGTGCCGAACGGGGCATTTGCCGGTATGATATATATATATATCGGTACGTAACGTGCCCGGTACATACCATACCTGATTAGTATATTATGCTGTCCAAGGGCCGTATCAAACAGATCCCACCCGGCTACAACATGCGAGCAAAGAGCAAAAATGACCCGTGCCGTGCAGAGATACCACCCGGCGAAAATACGTATACAGTACAGGACACCTACTGCTGTAGTAAGAAACAGGCTAATAAGAAACCCAGGCTGAGATTTAGAGGAAAATAATAAATTCAGGAGACGTTATCTTGAAGTTAGTGTGGAAAGCACCCACTCAACAATTAAGAAATCCAGCCTGAACCAGATTTCCTGTTTCTTAATAGCTGACCTGTACTGTACATACAGATCGTGTAGATGATTCAAATCAGGGGGCGTATTCTAGCCCAAAACGATCTACTCACACTCACAGATAGATAATGACATGGGGACGATCTGTTCTGTCTGATGTTGCGAAAACACCATGAAACTGACCGGGTGGGATGCCTTGAGCAGGTCGATGATGGCCATCTCCGCGGCCTTGTCCGTCTCCGTGACGAGGTCCACCCCGCTCTTCACCTGCAGCCTCGAATTCTCCTGGGACTTGATGGCCGCCATAATTATCCTGATGCATAAAAAATATATATCGTATATATAGTTCCATTTGCATATTTTTTCTGGTTAGTTAAAGGGCAGCTCACCAAATATACGAGAGAAAATGGTCGACAAACACGCAGTGTGCAGTACGAATGAAACCCTATGGGGTACCGTATGACCCTACAAGAACAAAATTGTTGGGTCATACCCCATTTATAGATGAAACCCTAAAACCTAAAACCTTAACCTTCACCCAATCAACCAACGTGTAACGCTAGTCCTACGATTCGTCTTCCTACTTCCTATTCTCGTCTTGCATCTCCTACACCATGTATGGCAACCATTTTGTCGAAAAGTTGGTCGTAAGATCTTATAGGTTGGTTGTTATTCACAGAACGATCACCATCACCACCAATTCCACCGGCCGTAATAATGCACAAACTGCAAGTCCCCTGTAACTGCTGTGTTGCCTACCGGTACTACTGCTGCTGTATACCACTACTGCTGGTGCTGGTGCTGCTGCTGCTCGTACTGCTGCTGCTGCTGCTGCTGCTGCTCGTATTGCTGCTTCTGCTGCTGCTGTGCTCTCTTCCATACTCCAGTCGCGAGTATGTATAATATGTACGTACGTGGTTATCAACAGAACCTTCACGTCGGGTAGACAATGATCAGCCTGATCTATCTGTAGATATTAATATTGGCACAGGAACAGCAGAGCCGGTCGCCCCGGTAGTTTATTTTCTTTTCTTTTCTTCGCCCTTCATTTCTCTCTCACTCTTTAGGTGTAACTCAGATCCGGGGTCACAAAGTAGGCTCTTCTCCCCCCTCCCCACTACGGTACGTGCTTTGCATTTTTATCGCGAGAAGATTTCAGCATTTTCTTCCCTCATCGACTTGCGTCGGATTCCGCCTACCCACGCCACGAAGGCGCTCTCACCAGCAATTGGTTCCTTTTTTATTTTTTCAAATAAAGTCAAAATCTCACCACGGTGGGATTTGAACTCGGGTACCAATGCTAGTAGCCTTTGAAGCTCACCACTAGTCTACCGGGGCGACCGACATACCTGTCTACTGTTGTAGCAGTTAACCACGAAGACTGCTAAGGTTGAGGTCGAGTATTCGAGTCTCCGTAAGGAGATTTTTATTCGCAACTGACACCAACTACTGCTGTCGAGAGCGCCGATTACGGTCGCCCCGGTGGTCTAACAGGTAACCACGAAGCCTGTTAGGTTGGAGGTCGAGGGTTCGAGTCTCCGTATGGAGATTTATATTCTCAAATAACACCATCTATGTCGAGAGCGCATATTATAGCGTGGGTAAGCACATTTCGACGATAGTTGACGAGGGAAGAAAGTGCTGAAAAATCTTCTCGCGATAAAAATGCAAGGCACGTACCGTAGTGGGGAGGGAGTAGAAGAGTCTACTTAGTGACCCCGGATCTGAGTTACGAACAAAAAATTCAGGAGTCGTCATCTTGAAATTAGTGTAGAAAGCACTCTCTCTCGAATAAGAAATCCAGCCCGGACCAGATTCCCTGTTTCTTATTATTAATAGGTGTCCTGTACTGCTGTATGCTTTGATACCTTAACATATACTGCTTCAACAATGCACCCACGTTGTTGCTATTCCCCAGTACAGCACGAATTCCGCAATCGCTCGTATTGATGGATAGCTTGCACAATCTACTGCGGATGAAAGTTGACAGAAGCGGCCATATCGATAGACACCTCGCACAATCTGTTGTGGCTGGCAATATGAGTAGCCATCGATAGACACGCTTCACAATGTACTGCTGTGGTGGACAACATCTATCTATCGATCGGCAGTATCACCCGACTATTGTCGCCGACGACACCTATCGATAGATGTCCCCCCTCGTCTTCGTATTGCCACCGACAATATACATTTCGGTAGACACCGTCCCCCCGGGCTATTGTCACCGACAATATGTATCGATTTTTTTTTTTTTTTTTTTTTTGTCCATCCCATTCATTATCTTCGCCCTTCCTTTCTCTCTCCTCCCTGGTCGTAACTCAGATCCGGGGTCACAAAGTAGGCTCCTCTCCCTCCTCCCCCACTACGGTTCTTGCCTTGCATTTTTATCGCGAGAAGACTTCAGCCTTTCCTTTCCCTTCTAGCCCTGCATGTCGCGACCCTCCGCAGTCCGATATTTGCCTCCAGTTGGTCTAATTGCGCGACAATATCTTATTGATTAGATGTCCCCCCCTAGTCCTTTGCTACCGAACGCGGAGTACGAGTACCGCACAGAAGATCGACTATCCATACGGTCACATCTCCATTGTCTTGTGTCCATGCCGGGGCTCGTATTGTGATTATATCGGAACACTATAGTATACCTGGTACGTTATTTTAGACTGTTTAATTTTAATTTTAATTTAATTTTCATTATTTCTTCCCCCACAAATAGACACACACTTCCTGAATTCTACAGCCTCAGATTGTGTCCCCCTCATACGGGATGTACATCCTACATGAGGACATATAAAATCCGTAAGTACGCGCGATCGAAGTATTACACTCAGCTTGCAAAGATGAGCTTCGACGAAATCCTCGAGCTCACCAAGGGTGCACGAAAAAAAAAATCTGACACCACACTCCAAATTATATTTTTGGGAAACCAAATATAGGGGGGGGGGGTGTCAAAATTTTGTATTTGGCACCCTCCGGCGTATAGGGGGGTACATACCATACTAAATCCTATATAAACGAAATCAACCATCCATAAACCGCAGTACCATACTATTTCCTCATAACGAATAATCCATACATCAACTATCCTATATAAACAACTCCATACCAAAATATAACAATAGCAGGGGATGTTGGTGAATCGTCCCCGCATTCCCTGGGTAGGCAAGGCCTTCTAGACAATACAACACCACCCAGCGTTTCTGCTTAGGGTAGTATAAACGAAATCAGACATCCATAAACCGCAGTACCATACTATTTCCTATATAAACCAACTCCATACTAAACCTATATTAATCCAATAGCAGTGGATGTTGGTGAATCGTCCCCGCATTCCCAATAGCAGCCTTCTAGACAATACAACACCACCCAGCGTTTCTGCTTAGGGTTATAAACGAAATCAGACCATCCATAAACCGCAGTACCAAACTATTTCCTATATAAACCAACTCCATACTAAAACCTATATTAACCAATAGCAGGGCGATGTTGGTAAATCGTACCCCGCATTCTCAAGGGTAGGCAAGGACCATTCTAGACAATAGAACACCACCCAGCGTTTCTGCTTAGCTCAAGTATATAAACGAAGTCAGACCATGCCATAAGACCTGCAGTACCATACTATTTCCTAGTAAACATACTCCATATAAAATCCTATATTAACCAATAGCAGGGGATGATTGGTGAATCGTCTCCGCATTCCCAAGGGTGAGCAAGGCCTTCTAGACAATACAACACCCAGCGTTTCTGTTTTTCAATCTTGTATCTTGTTACGAGTGGCTGGTGTGGCGAGTGTGGTGGCGATTCCCCAACTCCCACCCTCCCGACAGTATCAACACATTCCTTGTACAGTAGTAGTACCCAAGCAGTACCTGGTATGTTTGTATAAACCATTGTGTACACAGCAGTGTACACCCAAAACCAAGCAGTATTAGACGCTAGACACACGTGCATAGAGCAGCGTCTGCAGGCGTGTGAGACCAACAAAAAACACACGAAAAAAAAAAACCTTTTTTTTTTCCCGTCCAGTTTATAATGCTGTGCCTAACACAGACGTTCAGGATAGATTCGGGCAATTGTCAATTGACGTGATGGCTTTGGTTGGCTGTTCTTTTTCACTGTGTGCCCGCGGACTGTCATTCCGGCAGCACTTCAGACAGCAGCTGCGTGCTCCATCTTGTTCCCACGCCTACCGTGTGTTTTTGTACAGACAGCACTTCAAACAGTAGTTACGCTGTAGTCGGCAAATTCATTGGTAAAGAGTGGGAGGGGGGGGGGGGGGACGATGCTGCTGTAGTCGAATGGAGATTGCGGGCGTGTAGTTCAGTTTTGGACACGCATAACATGCTGTAGGGATTTTAGGTGTACCTCTTCGGACTTGTGTATCCTTCCCCTGCTAAGTGTACGTGTTATTTAGGATTCTCTGATGGCTCTATATAGCACTTTTGTGACCACGGGCCGTGATCTTGCTAGATCAGACTATAGGGATTAGCAACTGAAATGAGTTTAATGTGAAGATAACAACAACAACAACAATATAGGGGGGGGGGGGGTAGTGGGGTGTTTGGGATTCAGATCCGCGCTCACCCCTGAGCTCACAGCTGTTGTTTTTTTTTAAAATTTTTAATATAATACGTATGCATGCGGATGAATGCACAGATCATTCAGATGATTCTGTACCTCAAGCCCCGCGGAAACTTGTACAGATGACACAGATCTATGGAAAGAATCGGCACTACGATCTATCTGATCTGCACAGAGACTTGGTCTGCTCGGCGACCGATGCGGGGAACGTTTGCGGGCAATTAATTGAAGTGTATATCAGCAAGCAAGAGGGTAGTAGACCCGTACTCGTATTATATGTACAAGCAGTAGCGAATACGTCCATCATTTCCTACCAGGTACGAGTACGTATCTGGTGCAGCAGCATGTACGTACACGTACGAGGCGCGATTCGAAGTGTTTGTACCGCGACTCAGATATGGGAACTGGGAACTGAAAACTGAAAAGTTCCACGCCTTCCTCTCACACAACTCTCTCTCTCTGGTCTGTAGAGCCCACCCAACCCTTTTGGGTACGTACCTGGTACTCTGGCTAGTACTATTAGACACTTCTTTACGACTAAAATAATCTACCCGGTGTCTACACATCGATCGTGGCGGTTGAAACAGTCACCGTTCGAACCTCGGGGACCGGGGACACTCACTTTCCAGCAGCAAGAGCGGCGGCTTTGGCCGAAGACACCGCTTCCTTGCAAGACGAGGCATCCATCTTGCCGAAGTTAGAAAGTTAGCAAGAGCTCCGATCCCGCCGCGTTCTTGTTTTCGACTCTTTTACTGAATCTATTGTTCCCGAAAGGGGAGGAGAGATGGCCTCCTTCAAGTCGATGCCTGCGAGGAGATGACCCAACAGATCACGCGGAAGGCTGTCTGCGTGTCTGGGTAGGCCAGGGTGCTGCTCCTGCCGGGCAAGGATTCAAATCGTGTGGACAGGTTTATCTTCGGCCTAATTTTTCCCTGAATGAACACGCCTCATAATATACTGAACTCCGTGTTTATTTCCAAGAGAAAACGTGGAGACTTGAAAACCAGTCCGGGTGAACCGAAATGCGGACTCTTACCTGAGAGCTTGTACAGCTGCGCATGGCCATCAGTGACCACAGCCGTATCCATAGACGGGAGCGTCGCAACCACCTGCATTGCGCAACTGGTGGTCGCTCGGAAAGCCTGATCGGTTGAAACAAACCGCGACAGAAAAGCAGCATCTCTCGAGCCCTCGCCCTGCCTTCTACCCGACCAAGAAATTAGGCGCCGTCGCCCCCCCATCATCACGCATTATTCTTACCCACGACAATTAATTTGTTGATACATTGTCGGCCGACAACAGCAGCAGTCGTCCCCACTAGCAGCAGTTGCGGTGCACGCCAAGGGCCATGGCTGGTCCGCGCCGCTACGGCACCACTAAGGTCGCCAAGGCCCCAGGGTCGCGAGCGAGCACCGCAGGCCCGGCGGCGGCGGCGTCGGCGGCAGAGCCGAGGCGAATACCTCTGCTGACTGGGGAGCGTCGCGAGATCCGAGTCCCAAACGACGGCAACAACAACAATGAGCAGCCCTATTCGGAGCGCCAGCCTCTCCTGATGAGGTCGGGGAGTGACCACAAGGCTGCCGGAGGTGGTCGTGGAGGTCGCGGAAGTGGTGGTAATGGTGATGCAGCGCCGGCTGTGTTTGCGGCGGGGAGCAGCCGTCGAGACAACACCAAAGTGCTGACGACGCTGCTGGTTCTGAATTACATGATCGGCAGTGGGATCCTGAACGCTCCGCAGGTGTTCCAGGGGAGCGGGATCGGGTCGGCCACCATCCTGTACATCGTCGCAGGTATGTTGCATGTGTTGCATGCAACCGGCACAGCAAGTAGCAGCAGCCGTAGCAGCAGCAGCGATGGTAGCAGCAGCAGCAGCGAAAAAAAAAAAGCAGCAGAAGCAAGGCGAACGCAAAGCAACAACACGCAGTACGCAGTACGTACTGCTGACTGCTACGACAGCAGCTGCAGTTCGCAGGAAGCATCACGTACTACGCAAGCCCCGGTAAAACAGAGCTGACCATGTCCGAGTACGATTCATAACGTTGTCCAACCATCCAGAACATGCACACACCATTTGTTCTTTGTTTTTCGTAGTTTTGACCGCAATTCTGATCGTCGTGCACTCGGTGCGCTCATGAACAAAGAAACATCAACGCTCTGTCCCTAAAGCTGGACACTACATATTATACCGTGCCATACCCTGACCCTACTATACTCTATCTTAGCTCTCACCCTACTCTACTCTACCCTACCCTATCCTACCCTACCCTATCCTACCCTACCCTACCCTACCCTACCCTACCCTACCCTACCCTACCCTACCCTACATTACCCTACCCTATCCTACCCTACCCTACCCTACACTGCACTACCCTACACTACACTACCCTACCCTACCCTACCCTGCCCTGCCCCCACCCTACCCTACCCTACCCTACCCTATCCTACCCTACTCTACCCTAACCTAGCCTACCCTACCCTGCCCCCACCCTACCCTTTCCGTACCCTCCCCTTACCTGCCATACCCTCTGCCATACCCCACCCCACCCTACTTCGGTACCATTGATTGCTCTCATCTCCTTCTACCCACCATTTCCTGCACCAATTGGCCGTGGATGTGGCGGATTGATTGCATGCGCGGTACGAGCACTACTACTACACCAAGTGTAAGAAAACGAGCACTTTTAACTCTGCTCGTAAGAAAAAAGAGACTGACACTATTAATACTCGTATGAAAACTGGCACACTCTGTAACAAGAAAACGAGCACAAACGATAAGAAAGCGGGGCGGCTGAGTTTTTCTCGCTAAAAATAAAGAAATTCGCTGAGTCGTTTATATTGAGGGTTAAGTGTAGAACGCAACCCTTCTCAAATACGAAGACCGGCATTACCACCACCCGATTTGGAAGGCGCGCAAAAGCAATGCTGGACAGCAGCATTATTAGTATTTCATGTACGTATTCATCATGCGCAGCTATCGATAATCTCGCTTGTTGTATCTCCTCTCTAGGACGGAGAATCGGTACGGACACCCCGAGTGTGCTGGATGTCGACGAGTAGAAAGGATGGTTCAATGTGAAGAACACACGCACACGCAAGCACACACACTGCTGCGGGACACCAGCAGCCTATCATGGGCCGCTTCATCTGACCGGCACCGCTGTGAAGTGTGCATACAGATCATCGCTTCCCACTTCATGATCTACAGCATTTTTTTTTTTTTATATGTTTCAGCGGCAGATAGATTCCTGATCTGTACCTGGTATGATCTAGCTCATGTTTCTGGCCGGGAGCCGTATCATCTGCATCGTCTAGGATATATGCTTTCCTGGGTTAGCCGTTTTTTTTCTTCAAACCGAGAGGAACGAAAACGATGGCTTTTGGGAATATCTCATCGAGGTCTTTTGTACATAATAGACCCGTCGCTGGGCGTTTGTACTCTCTACCAAAACGGTTGTCGAGAGAAACCCAACTCGGGAATTTGACCATACTCGGGGACGGGTGGTGTGTTATCATGCGTTGTACTCTACGTACATGTGGAGGATAGGGTACGTAGACACCGTCAACCTCTGATCACGAATGCCAACCATGAAGATACGTTAACCAACGTCCGGTCTACGAGACCTGCCACCATGGATGGTCTTCATATGGTTGACGTTCGAGAATACAAACCCAGAACGCTACCAGGGAGTGAAGGGTCTCCTACGAAAACGACCCCACTCCCACACTCTTCCTTACCTATGAGATATCTCCTTGCGAGATGCGAGGGAGGTTTTGTGGAGGCACCTCCTTGCCACATGGAAGAAAGAAAAGTGCGCGTCAAGGCCTAGGCCAACCCTGCTCAAGACCCCGACACGGCCAACATCATCTGAGGAGGCGACCTCCATATACAAGCAGGAATCGAATGAATGATAAAATAACCCTCACGGTACATACAGCAGTACGTGACAGGTGGTAAGAATCTGATATTTAAGAATCTGAGACTTGAGATTTTGGGGGGAAATAATAAGAATGCGACCTTTTGGTACTGAAAATAGTGTGGAACACACCCCAGTCTTAACATGATAATTCCATTCTGGCCAAAAATATGAGATTCTTAAAATCTTTCGCGTACGTACTTGCTGTAGGGCCCTTTTTTTTCGCCCTAACTTTTCTTTTTGGCGTATTAATACTACACATACCATATTATATGTGTGTGTGTGGGTGTTCTTCACATCAAACCGTTCTTTCTACACGTCGAAATCCAGCACACCCGGTGTCCGCACCGATTCTTCATCCTATCATACGTGGAGAGATACCAGTTTATGTTGTCACAAAACCACGGCACAGATTATACTACAGCAGTTAGTACGTTGCAATGCAGTAGGCAAGAGCAGACAATGCAACGCCCGTATACGACAGGCACGATCTACCCTGCTGTATACCAGGTATACGTGTGTGTTCTTCAGATTAAACCGTTCTTTTCTACCCGTCGACATCCAACACACCCAGTCAGTGTCTGCCGATTCTTCGTCCTAGAGAGATACCAGTTCTGTGGTCACAAAACGTAGCTCGGTGTGGCTCGAGAGAGCGTGTGCTCTTTCGTTACGTATAATGATGACCGATACCGTATATACCAGGTGTTACCTGCCAGGTGGCCGGCCATTCTGTCTGGAAAAAAATGGCGTATTCTACGACGAGTAGAGAGGGGGGTGCACCTACAATTTTCTGACGCTCTTCGCTCGCGAAGCTCCCAAATATGTAAATATATCTCACATAAACACTGGTTTTGAGAAGAAGAACAAAAAAAGATGGGTTAACCCCGTAAGAATTGGTCCCAAGAATGTGGGGAAAAACTACTTGGAATTAGTGTGGGACATTTTTTTTCAGTTCTGAATGGGTCAAGAACTGGTCCCACGAATTTGGGGACAAACTACTTGGAATTAGTGAAGGATTTTTTTTTTCAGTTCTGAATGGGTTAAGCTCTTTGGAACCCCCCCCCGAGATAGCGAGAACCAAAACCTCGATAGCTTTGGTGTTATCTATCAAACTATGTACGAGCCGCGTAAGCGCCCAGCGAGCAGCGTGAGCGCCCAGCGGGCAGCGTGAGCGCCCAGCGGGCAGCGTGAGCGCCCAGCGGGCAGCGTGAGCGCCCAGCGGGCAGCGTGAGCGCCCAGCGAGCAGCGTGAGCGCCCAGCGAGCAGCGTGAGCAGCGCCCAGCGAGCAGCGTGAGCAGCGCCCAGCGAGCAGCGTGAGCGCTCAACGAGCAGCGTGAGCGCCCAGCGAGCAGCGTGAGCGCCCAGCGAGCAGCGTGAGCAGCGCCCAACGAGCAGCGTGAACGCCCAGCGAGCAGCGTGAGCGCCCAGCAAGCAGCGTGAGCGCCCAGCGAGCAGCGTGAGCGCCCAGCGAGCAGCGTGAGCGCCCAGCGAGCAGCGTGAGCGCCCAGCGAGCAGCGTGAGCGCCCAGCGAGCAGCGTGAGCGCCCAGCGAGCAGCGTGAGCGCCCAGCGAGCAGCGTGAGCGCCCAGCGAGCAGCGTGAGCGCCCAGCGAGCAGCGTGAGCGCCCAGCGAGCAGCGTGAGCGCCCAGCGAGCAGCGTGAGCGCCCAGCGAGCAGCGTGAGCGCCCAGCGAGCAGCGTGAGCGCCCAGCGAGCAGCGTGAGCGCCCAGCGAGCAGCGTGAGCGCCCAGCGAGCAGCGTGAGCGCCCAGCGAGCAGCGTGAGCGCCCAGCGAGCAGCGTGAGCGCCCAGCGAGCAGCGTGAGCGCCCAGCGAGCAGCGTGAGCGCCCAGCGAGCAGCGTGAGCGCCCAGCGAGCAGCGTGAGCGCCCAGCGAGCAGCGTGAGCGCCCAGCGAGCAGCGTGAGCGCCCAGCGAGCAGCGTGAGCGCCCAGCGAGCAGCGTGAGCGCCCAGCGAGCAGCGTGAGCGCCCAGCGAGCAGCGTGAGCGCCCAGCGAGCAGCGTGAGCGCCCAGCGAGCAGCGTGAGCGCCCAGCGAGCAGCGTGAGCGCCCAGCGAGCAGCGTGAGCGCCCAGCGAGCAGCGTGAGCGCCCAGCGAGCAGCGTGAGCGCCCAGCGAGCAGCGTGAGCGCCCAGCGAGCAGCGTGAGCGCCCAGCGAGCAGCGTGAGCGCCCAGCGAGCAGCGTGAGCGCCCAGCGAGCAGCGTGAGCGCCCAGCGAGCAGCGTGAGCGCCCAGCGAGCAGCGTGAGCGCCCAGCGAGCAGCGTGAGCGCCCAGCGAGCAGCGTGAGCGCCCAGCGAGCAGCGTGAGCGCCCAGCGAGCAGCGTGAGCGCCCAGCGAGCAGCGTGAGCGCCCAGCGAGCAGCGTGAGCGCCCAGCGAGCAGCGTGAGCGCCCAGCGAGCAGCGTGAGCGCCCAGCGAGCAGCGTGAGCGCCCAGCGAGCAGCGTGAGCGCCCAGCGAGCAGCGTGAGCGCCCAGCGAGCAGCGTGAGCGCCCAGCGAGCAGCGTGAGCGCCCAGCGAGCAGCGTGAGCGCCCAGCGAGCAGCGTGAGCGCCCAGCGAGCAGCGTGAGCGCCCAGCGAGCAGCGTGAGCGCCCAGCGAGCAGCGTGAGCGCCCAGCGAGCAGCGTGAGCGCCCAGCGAGCAGCGTGAGCGCCCAGCGAGCAGCGTGAGCGCCCAGCGAGCAGCGTGAGCGCCCAGCGAGCAGCGTGAGCGCCCAGCGAGCAGCGTGAGCGCCCAGCGAGCAGCGTGAGCGCCCAGCGAGCAGCGTGAGCGCCCAGCGAGCAGCGTGAGCGCCCAGCGAGCAGCGTGAGCGCCCAGCGAGCAGCGTGAGCGCCCAGCGAGCAGCGTGAGCGCCCAGCGAGCAGCGTGAGCGCCCAGCGAGCAGCGTGAGCGCCCAGCGAGCAGCGTGAGCGCCCAGCGAGCAGCGTGAGCGCCCAGCGAGCAGCGTGAGCGCCCAGCGAGCAGCGTGAGCGCCCAGCGAGCAGCGTGAGCGCCCAGCGAGCAGCGTGAGCGCCCAGCGAGCAGCGTGAGCGCCCAGCGAGCAGCGTGAGCGCCCAGCGAGCAGCGTGAGCGCCCAGCGAGCAGCGTGAGCGCCCAGCGAGCAGCGTGAGCGCCCAGCGAGCAGCGTGAGCGCCCAGCGAGCAGCGTGAGCGCCCAGCGAGCAGCGTGAGCGCCCAGCGAGCAGCGTGAGCGCCCAGCGAGCAGCGTGAGCGCCCAGCGAGCAGCGTGAGCGCCCAGCGAGCAGCGTGAGCGCCCAGCGAGCAGCGTGAGCGCCCAGCGAGCAGCGTGAGCGCCCAGCGAGCAGCGTGAGCGCCCAGCGAGCAGCGTGAGCGCCCAGCGAGCAGCGTGAGCGCCCAGCGAGCAGCGTGAGCGCCCAGCGAGCAGCGTGAGCGCCCAGCGAGCAGCGTGAGCGCCCAGCGAGCAGCGTGAGCGCCCAGCGAGCAGCGTGAGCGCCCAGCGAGCAGCGTGAGCGCCCAGCGAGCAGCGTGAGCGCCCAGCGAGCAGCGTGAGCGCCCAGCGAGCAGCGTGAGCGCCCAGCGAGCAGCGTGAGCGCCCAGCGAGCAGCGTGAGCGCCCAGCGAGCAGCGTGAGCGCCCAGCGAGCAGCGTGAGCGCCCAGCGAGCAGCGTGAGCGCCCAGCGAGCAGCGTGAGCGCCCAGCGAGCAGCGTGAGCGCCCAGCGAGCAGCGTGAGCGCCCAGCGAGCAGCGTGAGCGCCCAGCGAGCAGCGTGAGCGCCCAGCGAGCAGCGTGAGCGCCCAGCGAGCAGCGTGAGCGCCCAGCGAGCAGCGTGAGCGCCCAGCGAGCAGCGTGAGCGCCCAGCGAGCAGCGTGAGCGCCCAGCGAGCAGCGTGAGCGCCCAGCGAGCAGCGTGAGCGCCCAGCGAGCAGCGTGAGCGCCCAGCGAGCAGCGTGAGCGCCCAGCGAGCAGCGTGAGCGCCCAGCGAGCAGCGTGAGCGCCCAGCGAGCAGCGTGAGCGCCCAGCGAGCAGCGTGAGCGCCCAGCGAGCAGCGTGAGCGCCCAGCGAGCAGCGTGAGCGCCCAGCGAGCAGCGTGAGCGCCCAGCGAGCAGCGTGAGCGCCCAGCGAGCAGCGTGAGCGCCCAGCGAGCAGCGTGAGCGCCCAGCGAGCAGCGTGAGCGCCCAGCGAGCAGCGTGAGCGCCCAGCGAGCAGCGTGAGCGCCCAGCGAGCAGCGTGAGCGCCCAGCGAGCAGCGTGAGCGCCCAGCGAGCAGCGTGAGCGCCCAGCGAGCAGCGTGAGCGCCCAGCGAGCAGCGTGAGCGCCCAGCGAGCAGCGTGAGCGCCCAGCGAGCAGCGTGAGCGCCCAGCGAGCAGCGTGAGCGCCCAGCGAGCAGCGTGAGCGCCCAGCGAGCAGCGTGAGCGCCCAGCGAGCAGCGTGAGCGCCCAGCGAGCAGCGTGAGCGCCCAGCGAGCAGCGTGAGCGCCCAGCGAGCAGCGTGAGCGCCCAGCGAGCAGCGTGAGCGCCCAGCGAGCAGCGTGAGCGCCCAGCGAGCAGCGTGAGCGCCCAGCGAGCAGCGTGAGCGCCCAGCGAGCAGCGTGAGCGCCCAGCGAGCAGCGTGAGCGCCCAGCGAGCAGCGTGAGCGCCCAGCGAGCAGCGTGAGCGCCCAGCGAGCAGCGTGAGCGCCCAGCGAGCAGCGTGAGCGCCCAGCGAGCAGCGTGAGCGCCCAGCGAGCAGCGTGAGCGCCCAGCGAGCAGCGTGAGCGCCCAGCGAGCAGCGTGAGCGCCCAGCGAGCAGCGTGAGCGCCCAGCGAGCAGCGTGAGCGCCCAGCGAGCAGCGTGAGCGCCCAGCGAGCAGCGTGAGCGCCCAGCGAGCAGCGTGAGCGCCCAGCGAGCAGCGTGAGCGCCCAGCGAGCAGCGTGAGCGCCCAGCGAGCAGCGTGAGCGCCCAGCGAGCAGCGTGAGCGCCCAGCGAGCAGCGTGAGCGCCCAGCGAGCAGCGTGAGCGCCCAGCGAGCAGCGTGAGCGCCCAGCGAGCAGCGTGAGCGCCCAGCGAGCAGCGCCCCCCCCCCCCCCCCCCCCCCCCCCCCCCCCCCAATGCCTGCCTGGTCGGTGAAAACCCGACATGCTCCGTCCCGGCATTGTATATAGGGATGCGAGGGTCTATGGTCGTACGAATACGGCGATGCCTTAATATGAAGTACACCCCACCTCACGGAACACCACATCTCCGCCGCCCCACTCCACCACTCCACTCCCCCCCCCCCTCCTCTTGCAAACCACACGCACCTAGAAGAACGCGGGGTTAACGCCGTGTACGCGTGGAGCACAGCCGGCGAGCAGGACAGGGCGAAAACGATCGACCCCATCTTGGCGATGGACCCGGACCAGTCCCACCAGGTTACGCTCGAGTCTAGGTCCGTGTTGTGCACGGACTCCGACCTCTCTTCCGCGCTGTAGATGGGCCCGCCGATGACGACAAGCAACACCACGGAGCTGATGGCGCCGAAGCTGAACAGGGCGAGCCACCTNGGGTACGGTGGGGTGTGTGCTTCTTTCCTTCAAGAACTGGTGTCGCTTCGCTCTGCTGTACGGTAGTCCTATGATACGTTGTTCGTAGTGCCGTATTTTCCTTCTGTCGTTGTTGTGGTTGTCGTTGTCGTTGTTTTTTTTTGTTGTTTAATATTTGTCGTTGTTATCGGTAGTGTTATCTTTCTCGCTATCGTTATCGCCTTATTATGGGTGTCGCTGGTGTTGCAGTTATCGTTATCGTTAAAATATCGTCATTGTCGTTATGGTTGTCGTTTTGTCGCTGGGGGGGTATTCGGCACATTGAACCGTCTCTGGTCTCTTTTTTTTTTTTCCGTGGCTGCTGCTGCTACCACTGCTGCTGCTGCTGCTGCTGCTGCTGCTGCTGCTGCTGCCTTTTGCTTTCGCCATTGCTGCTGGGGTTTATTTCAACCATCGTACCTCTGGCTAGTCCTTCGCCTACGGGTCATGATTTTCGCTTATGCTGTTAAGAGTTGATGGTGATGCTGATGCTGGTGCTGATGCTTCTTTTGCGCTGCTGGTGCTGTTGCTGATGCTGATGCTTACCTTGTTGCTGTGGGTTTTCTTTCAACTAGACCTCTGGCTAGTCTCTCGCCTGCGGGTCATGATTTGGCTTATGCTGTTAAGAGTTGATGCTGATGCTGGTGCTGATTCTGCTTGCGCTGCTGGTGCTGATGCTGCTTGCGCTGTTAGTGCTGTTGCTGATGCTGATGCTTAGCTTATTGTAGATGCTTGATGAGGACTACGATGGTATAATACTGCTGACGCTTCTCCTGATGCTGCACGATGCTGGTTGTGCTGGGTGCTGCTGATGCTGATGCGGACGCCGTTTTTTGTCTGCTGGTGAAGACGATAAGAACGATGATGCTGGTGCTGACACTGATGATGCTGATACTGGCTTTGCTGCTGCTGCTGGTGATGTTGCTATGTGGATCAGTTTTTTGTTGTTGGTTTGGTGGTGCTACGTGTGGTTTTGTTATTGTCCATGGTTGCTCAAGCTCAGAATCGTGCTGGTTATATAAGCCATGGTTACTCAAGCTCAGGCTCGTGCTCATTGTATAAGTTAGTTTCGACGCCCATGCTACGGCTCATGCTCATGCCCATGCTGAGGCTCATGCTAAGGCTCGTGTTTCATGCTAGTGTGCTCACGCTCGTTCTCCTGGTTATGCTGACGCTATTGTCCATGCACGCTCACGTTGTAGCATTAGCCCTGCTACTGAGCCATGGACCTTTATGGTTTTCAGCAGCGAGAAGAGATGGTGATGGTGGTGTTCAGGCTCATGCTTATGCTCACAATGCTGATATCCATGTGATACTGCCGACATTCCTCCTGCTGCGGCTGACACTGCTGGCGTTCCTCGTCCCCCGTCATCCTCCTGCTGCTCTGCTGCTGCTGCTGCCGATACTTTTACTGCTGCTCGATCGCTCAGAGCTTGGCGATCCGTTGCCGGATGGGCCGTGGGTATTGGCGGCTTTATGTGCTACGTGATGGGACTCGCGGGCTACCTGTCCTTTCGCGATGCCGTCGACGGTGACATCCTCGAAAACTTTTCGGGCGCCGTGGCCTCGGTGTTCAAGGCTGTCGTCGTCGTTCATCTCATTCTCTACATCCCCAGCGAGGCGAGAGTGTTTTCAGTTTTTCAATAGTTATGTTGTTGATTGTTTTTTGTTTTTTTTTCGTTACTGCTGTTTGTATTGTTGCGTACTGTTAATACCAGTTTACCGGGTCTTGTTTTCTTTTTCTATATATGTGTACGACGTTTCTGTATATGTGGCCCCGGATCTGAGTTACGACTAGGAAAGAGAGAAAGAAAGGGCGAAGATAGTAAATGGGATGGAAAAAAGAAGAAAAACAATAACACCCTGCAAAGGATGATGCCCCTCGAACTCAAAATAGTCTGTCCCCAACTTTTAGTATAGGCATGCTTGCTCAGGCGCTGGATTAAGACGAAACAAAAATAGCAAATCGCGATGATCAGGTTTTCAAGTAGTCGCGACAGTCGGGGTCAATAATCGCGATAATCGGGGTTAAGAATCGGCCTTATTTTTGAGGATTTTTAGTGCAGACGGGAAAACCTAAAAGAGTATCAAATCTCTCGGGGAAAAGTTGATGGCAGCTCTGTAGGGGATGCTGACCGTGCCCCACCTTTTTTTTTTCATCGTTATCATCAGTTTACCTAGTGCAGCTCAACTCGTATATAGGAGGTGTTAACCATCAGCGGCCTTCTGAACAAGCCGTGGTCACAGGTGTCGCCCCCCCCCCTCCCGGTACATGCATGCCTTCATTTTTATCCCACAGAGGGTTTCCAGCACTGCTACTGCTCGTCGGTTGGCATCGAATTTATGAGATATGTAACTGAACTTCCGTGTACATTTGCACGTATTCTTGACGTATTGGTGTGGCGCGCGCGCGTTTTTCTACTTTTTTGTTTTGGCCCCCCTTTTTTCCCCGCCTTAACTGTTCAGGTGATCGTGCTGAGGCACAGCCTCTTCGCGCTGCGAAACCACGACGTCATGGCGGCCGAGTTCGGCAAGGTGGCGTGGGTGACGTTCGCTCTCCTGGCGCTTGTCGTGGCGTTCATGGTCGGCCTCGATGCCGCTGGGGTTGCCCAGGTGAGATGCTGCTGCTGTCGCTGTTGTCGTTGTTCTCACATTAACCCATGCCGGTAGGATCACGTGCCCGTGCCGTACGACTCCCTTGCCTTGCCTTGCAACCATTGTAACTCGGGGACACCAACCATTGTATGTGTTATCCCCCCCCCAATCACGCAGTCAGTGGCCGTCGCTCTAATCGTCACTTTTTTTTTTAATCGTCAGTGCCCAGCCCCCCCCCCCCCTCTGTGGCTCTGTGGTCACAAGAGGGTTAACAGGTTAAGAGCCCCGTCGGCATGCAGCACACTTTGTAGTGTCCGTGCTGATTCTTCCATCATCATCATCATCATCCTTCTAGAGAGATGACAAGCTCTGTGGTCCACCACGAAACTACCGTCACGAGAGATACTACTGTACTGTACTGTACTGCTGTATAGACATACGTGATGCAGTAAGGAGAGTAGACAAATGCATTGCCATGACATCGTGCTGGATGCGACAAGCACGACATACGCACGTCAGCAACCCTGAGGTGTTCTTCGACTCCAGAGTTTTGTTTTGGAGCCAGAGCCGAAAGACGGAGGCAGATCTATGTCGAATGACGCCCGTCTTTCGAGTTTCATGCCCGCGTCCATGGTTATCTCTCGATCTCCATCCGACTAGCTATCCCACTCGAACGTGGTTCAGCATAGAGTGGTCTCTGCTCTTCTCTCTCTCTCTCTCTCCTTCCCTCTCTGCCACACCGCTCCCACACACACCCACCCACTCACCGACGTACCCACCACCCACCTACCTACACTCACCCACCAACCCACCACCCACCCACTCACCCACACACTCACCCACCCGTCCACACAGGGGGACCTGTTCGGGTATATCTTGGATATCGCGGGGGGTGTGACCGGATCGGCGTTAAGCTTTATTCTACCGGCGTTGATCTACCTCTCGTCCACTCGTGACGAGGAGCAACGGTTTCTATTGGGCGGTGGAGGCGGTGATGGTGGAGGGGGAGGGGGAGGGGGTGGCTGGGGGGGGTGGCGGCTACACGGGACGGCACGCTACCGCTTGGCTTGCAAGGGTCTGGTGGTGTTCGGTGCCGTTGTTATGGTTGTGGTACCTATCGGGGTGGCGATTGATATCGCCACGTCGTGAGGGAGAGGGGGTGGGGAGTGGGTGGCGGGGGGGAGGGGAGGAGGGGGGGAAGGGGGGGAAGGGAGGGATGGCGGGGGAAAAGAGGGAGAGAGAGACGATAGTTGAGCCAGGTTATATCACAGTGTAACGTTTTTGGAGTCTTGGGGGGCCGTTTGACAGAAAATGGTATGCCCGTGACAGAAAACCGTATCTCTCCCTTTTTGGTTTGTTGGGCCTTGGGCTGATTTTGTACCGTCAACTGGCGTAAAAACCACCAGTGTACCGTTTTTTGGCGACTATGGCGTGTGACTGACACGTTTGGACCTTTGCTTATAGAAGACCCCTGTAAACTGGCGAATTTCCCAGTATCGTAATACTAAATAGGTATACCTGGTGTGTTTTCTTCCTTGCGTCTTCATTTTTTTTGGGTGTTGTAATTTGTTTTTTGTGGGACTCAAGCGCCCCGTCTTTTCGTTTGTTTTTTTTTGTTTTCTTTTTTATTTCGGTATTTGTTCTTGTGTGTGTTTTCGTGTGTGTTTTTTGTTCACAGGGTGCTTGCTTATGAGTGTTTTTACGGCTTTCGTTTGACCAGTAGAATGCATGGTGAATGGTGATGGTGTGTTGGGAGTTCGAGCGGGATGGGATGCGGTAACCGGACGTGTAGACGGGGATGGTTTCGTTTTTTTTCGTTTTTTTTTTTTGCAATTTTTAGAGTATACACTCGTGCGTACCAGGTACCATACAATATACAGCCCAGTAATGCAGCAGCCGCAGCAGCAGTAGCATACGTAAATGTATGAATGATTTTTAGCACCTTACTGTATAACAGTAAGTAGTCCTATTGATAGCTTATTAATAGTCTTAACAGTGTGAACTTCGTTACGGAGGGAAGATTTGCCGGCGGCGTGATTCCATTATGTGAAAGCGATCGACCAGTCAAAATACGACGCCGGTATTGTTTTTGGCTACTTGGTGCGTGTGGCTTGTACTGTTAATTTTATTATGCTGAAAGCGATCGACCAGTCAAAATACGACGCCGGTATTGTTTTTGGCTACTTGATGCGTGTGGCTTGTACTGTTAATTTTATTATGCTGAAAGCGATCGACCAGTCAAAATACGACGCCGGTATTGTTTTTGGCTACTTGATGCGTGTGGCTTGTACTGTTAATTTTATTATGCTGAAAGCGATCGACCAGTCAAAATACGACGCCGGTTTTGTTTTTGGCTACTTAATACATGTGGCTTGTACTGTTAGTTTTATTATGCTGATTGGTTGATTGATTTTATTATGCTGATTGATTGATTGGTTGGTGATTCATGATTGAGGTGTGTGAGCGAGCGTAGTGAAGCGGTTCGGCTCGGCCCGGCTCGGTTCGGTTTGGTTTCGTTTGGTTTCGTTTGGTTCCGTTCGGTTTTAGCCGTTTCGGTTTTGGTCGACTCGGCTCGGCTCGACTCGGATCGGTTCGGATCGGTTCGGGTCCGATTCGGTTCGGTTCGGTTCGGCTCGGTTTGGTTCGGTTCGGTTCGCATCAGTTCCGTTTCGTTTCGTTCCGTTCTGTTCGGTTCGGTTCGGTTCGCATCAGTTCCGGTTCGGTCCGTTCCGTTCGGTTCGGTCCCGTTCCGTTCGGTTCCGTCCCGTTCGGTTTGGTTCGGTTCAGGTGTACTCGATTGTACCAGCGGGGCGCGCGCGCGGGGGAGGGGGAGGGTTCGGAGGCACTTGCCTATATGAGTATTATTTGCGGACAAGGCGTACGCCGACGATATTAAAAAAAAAAACGGGCGGCGATTCATGCTTTCCCGGCGTGCATGCGTGATATGCGATACGCGCCGCGGCTGCCACTGCCGCCGCTGTATTGCACCATCCGTGCTTGGCTCCGTACAGCAGTACCGGCCCTCGAAGGAGAAACCGGGATACAGGCCCAGGGGATTGCTTCACGCCGCTTCCTACCTTGACCCCTTAAGAACTGGTTCCACAATTTTTGGGACAAAATACTTGAAATTAGTGTGGGATGTTTTTTTTCAGTTGTGATTGGGTTAAGAACCGGTCCCACGTTTTTGGGGACAAACTACTTGAAATTAGTGTGGGATACGTTTTTTTCAGTTCTGAATGGGTTAGTAAGTGAGTACAATCGCTCCCGAATTTCTTATTTTCCCGTAAAATGTACGTACGAGTAGCGTTTGAATTTTGAGGAAAATTGCGTTCCAAACCGCTCCCGAAGTTTTACTATTTTTCCCCGGAAATATATGTAAGGGTTGAGTTTTGAGAATGAGGTGTGTTCCCACACTAACTGTCGGTATGACCGCTTCCGAAATTAGTGTCTCCCCGGAGGAAATCGGAGTCTCCTGAGTTTTGAGAAAAGGGCAGTGTTCCACACTACCTTAGGAAAAACCGCTCCCGAATTTACAATTTCATCGGAAATCTAGGGCTGAGTTTTGAGAATGGGGTGTGTTCCGCACTAACTTCAGTATAACCGCTTCCCGAAATTCTTATTTTTTCCTCGGAAATATAAGGCTTTTTGAGTTTTGAGAAAGGGCTGTGTTCCACACTAACTTAAGTAAAACCGCTCCTGAATTTACCATTTCCCCGGAAAGTTAAGGCTGAGATTCGAGAATGGGGTGTGTTTCGCACTACGTACAGTAACTTGAAGTATAACCGCTTCCCGAAATTCTTATTTTTTCCTCGGAAATATAAGGCTTGAGTTTTGAGAAAGGGCTGTGTTCCACACTAAGAGTTCATTGTAACCGCTCCCGTGTCTCTAGTTTCACTGGAAATGTGAGGCTGGGTTTCCTGCGGAGCTTTTTCCTATGGCATGTCTTATGAGGGTGCCGGTAGTGTACGTGTATATGTAGAGACAAGAAAGAGTGTTTCGTTTAACGGTTGAATTGGTGGCGTTTCGTGTGCGGTGGATTTGGTGGCGTTTCGTGTGCAGCTCTGGTTGAGATGGTACCGTTTCGTGAGTTGATTTGATTTGATTTTGATCGTTTTGGTATCGATTCGTGTGCAGCTGGGTTGATTTCGTATATACCTGGTATATGATACGTATATACAGCGCTTCGTGATTGATCGGTTTGGCGACGATGATTCGTGTGCGGTGGATTTGGTGAACGTTTCGCGTGCGATTTGGTGTGGGGGTAGCGACTCGTGTGCGGTGGATTTGGTGACGATCCGTGTGCGGTGGATTTGGTGGCGTTTCGTGTGCGATTGATTTGGTACTCTAAAAAAAAGCAGGCTACTCTGCCTTGTATGTGAAAGGTACAAGCTCACGCTATTTTTTCGCAAAGATGCTATATACTGCGGCAAACCGGTCCATCTTCTCCTTAGTGTGCTGGTTTTAGTGTACGGGGCGGTCCCCCAAGGGGGCAAATGACGGTCTATCATGTATAGCATCTGTTTATTTTTGCGATCAGGACTGAATGCCACGGTATCACCATTGTTACAGCTGGGACCTTAGCCCCCCCCCCCCCCCCCCCCCCCCCCCCCCAAGCCCCCCCCCCCCCCCCCCCCCCCCTCCCCCGGTATTGCGTATGGTGCTAGTAATGTGTGCCTGGTCGGGGAAAACCCGACACGCCCGTCCCGGTTTTGTAGGGATGCGAGGGTCTATGGTCATACGACTACGGCCATGCATGAATATGAAGTACACCCCCCACCCCCCCTCCTCACGGCGGTTCGCGCTTGGTGCAAGCACCAATGTCTTCCCACTGGTTGGAAACCCAGTGTGCCCCGTCCCGGCATTGTAGGGATGCGAGGGTCTATGGTCATACGACTACGGCCATGTATGAATATGGAGTACACCCCCCATCCCCCCTCCTCACGGCGCTTCGCGCTTGGTGCAAGCAATGTCTGCCTACTGGTTGGTGAAAACCCAACGTGGTGCTCCGTCCCGGCATTGTAGCGATGCGAGGGTCTATGGTCACACGACTACGGCCATGCACATGAGTACCCCCCCCCCCCCCCCCCCCCCCCCCCCCCCCCCCCCCCCCCCCCCCCCCCCCCTTGCCCTCTCCCCTCCCCCCTCCTGAACTCCCTCCCCATTAGGACCCAGGTTTCCAGGTGTAAGTGACTACTCGTAGAGGCATATTCGGTTTTATCACACCGCCTAGTGGGAGCGCGCAGCAGTACGGAAATTTTGCAGGAACAAAGTAATCAAATCAAAACCTAAGCTATTAATAGTGTGAAAACATACTTAGAGAGATTCCTGGTTTTCGGGTCCAATGTAGATTCTGAATACTATGCCCCCCCCCCCCCCCCCCCCCTGTTGCTCCGTCTCGAAAGGGATGCGTGGGGAATGGGCAAATGACTAAGGCAAGCAACAAATGAGTCCCCCCTCCCCCCCCCCCCCCCCCCTGTGTTGCGTACCACATGGTACCAGGTGGTGTGTACTACTTGGGGATATATCAGTCTGATCGTAAATATTAGGCACTGTTGGACAGCCACAATAAGCCCAAAGGCACGTAATATTTTACGATCAGACTGACGGTATACGAAGTATGTACCACGTACTATTAATTTAACACCACCAGGTTTGTGCGGTATCCACTTGGTATTCCCACAAGCGCGATGAACCAGATAAAGACCGATGCTGCAAGTGAGCTACGTAGTACGTAGTGTACGTGCTCAGCCAAAGATTATGAACCAGAACGCCAAATTCTCTCTATGACAACAAACTACAGATTATTCTTATATCGGTTCCCAATCACGAATAATCTTTTCCTTTTATGTCGGCCATAGTGAAGGGCATGCAGTTTTTGGGAGGGGGGGGGGGGATGGGGGGGTGCTCATGTCATGCGTGGCCGTAAGTCGTATCACCATTGAGCTAGCCTCGCATCCCTACAAGCACGTCGGTTTTTCACCGACCAGGCATAATATTTGCTTGCATCAAGCGCCCCCCCCCCCGTGAATCGCCGTGCGAGGTGTTCGGCAAGTCGCATGCATGAAGGATGAGCTGCATCCTGCTAAGAACCGCTTGTCAGGCGGACTTTTTTGCGTATGGGTGACAGCAGCGTCGAATGAATGGGAGAGGGGGGGGGGGGGGGGGGTGGGGCTCACTTCGGTACTTCATGCACTGGCGGGCGGGAGAAGATTGATCCTGTTCCCGGCCGACAGCGGTGGGTGTACTTCATATTCATGCATGGCAGGGGGAGGGGGTGAGGTGTGTTTCGTCGGAGGTTTCCTTGCATTGTAGCTCGGGTTTTTAGCCCCCCTACCTACCTGCTACTGTACCTCCCCCAGCAAGGCAACCCGGGCTAAATCAATCGTGATTGATGTGGCGGATGCTGCATTAACCTATTCACCGTCATTTTTGTTTTGGTCCCCTTTTTTCCCCTCAAGTCCCCAAGGGGTTTGTCAACCCTGTTGGGGACTTTAGGGGGGTGAAATTAATGGTACAAGGGTGACACGGTTACGGAAAAAACGGTCACTGCGTGATACGGGGATGGTACAAATCGTTGTCCGAGTTGACATACGGGAGGGGAGGAGCCGCACGGCATGGGTGCAACATCGTCTTGACCCTATAGCCGTGCTGCTGGGGCGCTCACCACGCTGATCGTAGACGGTTTTTGATAAAACACCAAATTTGTATCATTTTTTTTTTTGTCGCTATCCCTTAAAAGGGGGTCCCATCCCTTAAAAGGGGTACCATTCCTTAAAAGGGGTACCATCCCTTAAAATGGGTAACATCCCTTAGAAGGGGTCACATCCCTCAAAGGGGGTCCCATCCCTTAAAAGGGGTCCCATCCCTTAAAAGGGGATCCTATCCCTTAAAAGGGGTCACATCCCTTAATAGGGGTCTCATTCCTTAAAAGGGGTCTCATCCCTTAAAAGGGGTCCCATCCCTTAAAAGGGGGAGTCTATCCCTTAGAAGGGGTCACATCCCTCAATAGGGGTCTCATCCCTTGAAAGGGGTCCCATCCCTTTAAAGGAGTCCCATCCCTTAAAATGGGTCCCATCCCTTAAAATGGGTCCCATCCCTTAAAAGGGGTCCAATACCTTAAAAGGGGGAGCCTATCCCTTAAAAGGGGTCACATCCCTTAATAGGAATATCATCCCTTAAAAGGGGTCCCATCCCTTAAAAGGAGTCCCATCCCTTAAAAGGAGTCGATGAATGCTACGATAGAGGTACACCATGTTTTTTCTGAGCTCCTCACTTAAGGAGCGTCATACCTCACCACAGAAATGATTTTGGAGGAAAATGAAGTGCTGCCGGATGCGAAATCTCATGACCGAATTATGATCTGAAACATTATTCGTCGCAAAAATGAGAAGTCCGACGAATTTGGGTTAAGGAGCCCGATCGTTCAGAAAACGTTTCAGACGAAAACTGCTACCTCTACCGTGGCACGCGTCAGTCCCATCCCTTAAAATGGGTCCCATCCCTTAAAAGGGGTCACACCCCTTAAAAAGAGTTCCCATCCCTTAAAAGGGGTCCATTACCTTAAAAGGGGTCCCATCCCTTAAAAGGGGGTCTCAAAGGGAAGGGTTAATAGTTTCACTGGTAAGAGTTCACCCTCGTACGTATTATACTACTGATCAAATGAACCCTTCACTAATTCTAAGCATAGATGTCAGGAGACAGGACTTTCAACCCTTGACAGATAGCAAATTTGCCTTGACATGCCATTAAAGACACCAAACTACTAGGTTTTAGTGTGGAACACTTCGGCCCTACACCCTTGACAGCCCATGTTTTGCCTTGCTTGACATGTCTCCCGACATCTTTGATTCTAAGTAGTTTGCCCTAGAAAAAAGAAGAAACGGGGTGCTAGTTGTTGCAACAGGGGTTATTTGCAGTGCTATGAGAAGCGCAGAAGAAAGCATAGGAAGAGGACGAGGAGGAGGAGGAGGAGGAGGAGGAG
>MEHQ01002791.1:160917-201085 GCA_008828725.1 Saccharina japonica
CCTCATACCCCCCCCGCCTCTTTTTCCTCGTCCCTGTCCGGAGGGTCCAAGTTGAATAACGAATCACAACACTTACTTTTTGTGAGGTATTATTACCGTACTTTCTTACTTTTTGTGAGGTATTATACCGTACCACTCTGTCCCGAAATATAAGACTCTTTTGCACATTAATGTTGAACAAAAACGGTGTTTATATTGAGGTACAGAGTGGTATTATCTATTAGCAGGTGCACAAAAAATCGAGAATATACCCATTCGACGCTGTCATCCGTATGCAAGGGTCCGCCTCTTCACGGGCGGTTCTTATTCTAGTACAACTCTGGGCATGAATTTAAGGACCGCTTGGTCTTCATATTGATGTACAAATGGTCCTTATATTCCCGCCCAGAGTGGTAGGATGCAGCTCGCTCTTTACACGACTCGCCCAACAACCTCACGGCGCTTCGCACCTATTGGTGCAAGCGATGTTTTATGCCTGGTCGGTGAAAACCCGGCGCCCCTCCGTCCCCGAATTTTGAGGGGGATGCGAGGGTCTCATGGTCATAAGACTACGGCCATGCATGACACGATTACTGGATGCGTGGTAAATGGTCAAATGACTAAGGCAAGCAATAAATGAATACCCCCCCCCCCCCCCCTATAAATATATGATATATTTATAGGTTGGTGTCGGTTGGCAACGACGCTGTAAAACACGCCGCTCGCTGCGTGAGCTAGACAACCAGGGTGCCGTTTTTTCTATTTTTTTTGGCGGTCACCAAAGCTGGCGGTCGAGTAGATCATTTGTGCGGGGTGGAGAACCTTTGTCCGCAAAGGGGAATGGTCGTATCACGTAGTGTTAATATGGTAAGGCTCCGCGAGGCAGTTACATAGTAAAACCCATTGCTGTCTCCGGAAGTGCCACACCAGAAATTAAATTAACTCATTGAAGCTGTCGTCCATATGCAAGTCCGCCTCAGAGGCGGTTCTTAGCAGGATGCAGCTCACCCTCCATGCGACTCGCCCAATACCTCACGGCGCTTCGCGCTTGGTGCAAGCAATGTCTGCCTGGTTGGTGAAAACCCAACGGCTCCGTCCCGGCATTGTAGGGATGCGAGGGTCTATGGTCATATGACTACGGCCGTGCACACATGAGTACACCCCCCCCCCCCCCGCGCTGCTAGCAATGTCTGCCTGGTCGGTGAAAACCCGACATGCTCCGTCCCGGCATTGTAGGGATGCGAGGGTCTATGGTCATACGACTACGGCCTGCAGAAATGAAGTACACCCCCCACCCCCGTAGTGATCTGCCTGGTTGGTGAAAACCCAACGTGCTCCGTCCCGGCATTGTAGGGATGCGAGGGTCTATGGTCATACGACTACGGCCTGCAGAATGAGTACACCCCCCCCCCCCCGCGCGCGCGCATATCCGAGGCGCCTTCACCGCTCTTGACCCACAAATCGTACCAGATAAAGTACCAAATATATTGTGATTTCTTACTGGTTTTACGTTTTTTTGGGTGTTTTTTTTTTCAATCTAATCACGAGAAGGCCTCGACCCAACCCAACCCTAACCCCAGCCCTAACGCTAACAGCAACCCTAGCCCAGGCTAAGGCTCGACTCGAGCGCAGGCTTCGCCGCGCGTTTTGGACAACAATCTGAAGGAAAAAAATGTGCGGACCACCACAAAAAAACCGTAATATATTTGGTACTTTATCTGGTACGATTTGTGGGTCAAGAGCACTGACATAGGCTACTGCGCGCTCCTGTCCGGAGGGTTCAAGTTGAAGAAGTTGTTGGAGGCGTGCTGCGGTAGGCGGTTAGGGGTTATTCTAAAAATAGCGGTCCCAGTGACACTTTTTGGCGAAACCATTTCTGTGACCGCCGAAGGGGGGCTCCTCCTAAACTCAGGGACTATGTAGTCTTGGGTATATAGGGGTGCAAGCACTTGCGATTTTCTGAGGCTTCTCGCTTAAGGTACCTCCGTATATAGCGCCCGAAAACGAATTTCAGAAACAACGCACGCGTAACCTTCCGAGAAAATTCCTGATGGTCTAGGTCTATATCAGACAAAAAGTGTAAAAAAAGAAATGAAGTTTGAGTAGTTCTTCAGAGCTCAGGAGCGCCGTCCGTCAGGAATATTATTTGCCCCAGAAGGCGAAAAAAAAAGGTGCTAATTACGCACCTCTATTGTATAGTACTACGGCCTATAACACGGCTTACACGGCTTACATTCTGTTTTATGTACACAGACAGCAGGCGTCAGCGTTGGAACTCCAATCAATGTTCTACAAAAATATTCGTTGGATTTGTAACTTTAGGCTGACTATATATGGGATCGGAATCCCAAACCATATTTTTCAACACCTTCGCAGGCTTTTTCTCCCGGGGACGCTAACAAATGTAAATGTCACAAATATTCGTAGTATATTTGTAACAACGTATTAGGCCATCGGACTGTGTTCATAATGACGATTTTTTGTGTTTTGACGGCCCTTCGGTTGGGGAATCCCATCCTCAATAATCTACAGCAGTATTACAGCAGTCGTTGTATATACCCATACAGCACTATAGAGGGACCACCACTAATACAGTTATATAGACCATGGGAGATTGTTCATCTTGATTTTAAGTTTCGTCGGGTATTCGAGTGGGGTAGAGAGCTCCTTAACCCATTCAGAACTGAAAAAAAAAAAAAAAAACTCACACTAATTCCAAGTACTTTTCCCCAAATTCGTGGGACCAGTTCTTAGGGGGTTTTAACCCCTTGAGAACTGGTCCCACGTGGTTGGGGACGAACTACTTAGAATTAGTGTGATTTTTTTTTTTTTTTAGTTCTGAATGGGTTTAATGAGTACGAGCCTCCTACTTTTGAGGAGTTACGAGTATATTGTTATTATATCTTCCCCCACGGCCGTACGCGTGCTTATTTATTTTCTGACGCGTGAGAGCCTCACATCCAAAAAAAAAACGACGTCTTTTGAGAAACAAAAAAAAAAACAAAAGACTGTTTTTCTTTTATGTCGTGGTTTCGTCACTACTGAGCTTGTATCTCTTTCTTATGATAGGACGAATAAATCAATCGGCACAGACACTGGATGTGCTGGATGTCGACGCGGGTACATATATAGAAAGAACGGTTTCATGTGAAAAACACGAAGAACACACACCTGGCAAAACCCGCCGCAGGTACCCTTAAGGAACATACCTGGTAAGAAACAAAAATGGTACTATGAATACAGTACTTTCCTCCACCGTAGCGTGACTCGCAGGGGATGGGGGAGGGTGGCGGGCACCCCGATCGTCACAGAGGAGGAGACCACGTTGTTGAGTGCGCGGTGGGGGTTGTGCGGAAAGGAGAAAGGCAGGGAGGGAGGGAGGGAGGTAGGGGGGGAGGGAGGGAAGGAGGGAGGGAGAGAGGGAGGGAGGGAGACGCACGGACCGCCTGGTGCGTTGCCTCGCTGACATGCCGGACAATAAGCGAGCAAACAAGTAATATAGCGGCTCTCATCGCCATCGAATCTCTCGGGCAGAGAGAGAGAGAGAGAGAGAGAGAGGACGATATATCATTACGTAGCGTGTCTTGAACACACGATTGAGTTTTGTCTCTTGAAAGCATGCAGGAGGGCAGTCAACAACGGGGAGCAAGCGGGCATGTGCATGAAACAAACAAACAAACAAACAAAAGTCGACTTATAGCAGTAGTACCGGCAGCAACGGAGGCACAGCCGTTTCTTCCAAGAAAGGTGTACTCGGGTGACCAACCGGCAAATGCAGCCTCACCGACAAGATCAAGCGCGCCTCTCGACGGGGGCGGGAGTAGGGTTAGGCCCAAGCGTACCTCGCGACGAAGGCGGGAAGTATGTTTTGCGTTGTGCCGTAAACGGAGACAAGGAGAACGTCCGCTACTCTTGGGGAAGAAGGGTGTCGGGGGGATATGAACCGGAGAGGTTCTTCTGGTGGACGTTACCGGTGCGTTGAGAGACCGGGCTTTTCGTTTGAAGTGGCTACATGTGTTTGGGCTACTCGAGTCACGTGGCTCTTAAGTAGCCCGGCAAGTAGTTATTAAGAACGAACAAAAACAAGATTGAAAAGAAAAATCGCAAAGGGTGCACATTAAATTTAATCCGACACGCCACTCTTGATTTTTCGAGACCCAGACAGGGAGGGTACACCAAAGCCAAGTGTTTTATCCCCCCCCCCCCCGTAAATTCGTCCATACAATCCACCCCCACTGGTTCGTTTCCTTCATATGATCTTTTTAGGCTCGAGGGCTCTCTCTCATATTTAGTCTCGTGACTGAAATAGCCTCAAAACAGGCATGTAGGTCTCCTCTACTAAATATGTTACGAGCGAAGATTGGACTCCCTGAGTTGAGCATCATCATCGCCCAGCTCACAAACGAGCCCGAGGGGGGGAGATTCGAAACCACACACGAAGGGGCGTCCCAAAAGAAAGCGATGGCTGGCATCGTCCCCGACGCCTTGGCTAGACCGGGGTCTTAAAACACGGAAGAAGACGCCGCCCCAAGGTCCGCCCGGCCCCAGAGGAGGTCGACATGCTGTCGGTGGAACGACACGGTCACTACTCACTCCCGGAAAAGCCCCAAAACATAATTTGAGCAAAGCTCGCCAACAACTGGAGCCGTCACGCTGCGCACACAGGTACTATGTACTCTGGACCTGCCCGCCCGCCGGCATCGGACAGCCAGCTGGGGGGGATGGAGACAAGAACCTTCGCCAATATGGGTCACTACGGGAGTCTCCAGGGCTGAGGCTGGCCACTGCGTGCCCTCGGGCGCGGCTAACGGACCCGCTCCGAGCCACAACCCCTCTAAGGGTTCGCGGGGATAGGAAGACGGATGGAGGGTATTGCGGAGTAGTAGTAGTAGTAGTAGTAGTAGGAGTAGTAGTAGGAGTAGCAGTAGTAGTAATAGGAGTAGTAGTAGGAGTAGTAGTAGTAGTAGTAGTAGTAGTGGTAGTAGTAGTAGTAGTAGTAGTAGTAGTAGTAGTAGTAGTACGTGGCGGCGAGGTGGCCCTGCTGCGACGCAGTCGACGTGGACACGCGACACGCGAGCGTCTATCTGCCCCAGAGCCGGAGGGCGTAGGTGAACCCAACACTACTCAGCCTCTTCTGTCCGCGATCGATCTCGCGCACTCGCACTCTCTCTCTCTCGAGCGGCTTGGGGGTCCCTCACCAAGTCGAAGGTGGGGAGCCAGCCTTCACGGCGGACCGGAACTTGAGGAAAACTTGAGGATGGGGCATGCAATATCACCAGGAGGAGAAATGAGGTGGACATTGGGACGCGCTGAACCCGGAGTACCGCGGACAAGGCTCGCCCTGCTACTGCTACAACAGATAGATGCAGCCCATGCTAAGAGGTGATATACACCGTCACCACTTACCTATTATGGGCGGGGGGGGGGGGGGGGGGGGGGGTCCTCATGTCGTGCACGGCCGTAGTCGTATGACCATGGACCCTCGTATCCCTACAATGCCGGGACGGAGCTCGTTGGGTTTTCACCAACCAGGCAGACATTGCTTGCACCAAGCGCGAATAAGCGCCGTGAGGTATTGGGCGAGTCGCATGGAGGGCGAGCTGCATCCTGCTAAGAACCGCCTCTGAGACGGACTTGCATATGGATGACACCTTCAATGAGTTAATTTTATTTCTGGTGTGGCCACTTCCTGAGACAGCAATGGGAGCACTATGTAACTGCCTCGCGGGTGCCTTACCATATACACACTACGCGATACGATCATTCCCCTTGTGCGGAGCAAAGGCTCTCCACCCCGCACAAATGATCTAACTCGACCGCCAGCTTTGGTGACCGCCAAAAAAACAAAACAAAAAAAACGGTACCCTGGTTGTCTAGCTCACGCAGTGAGAGGCGTGTTTTACAGCGTCGTTGCCAACCGACGCCAGCCCAACCTATACATACATCATAGGGGGGGGGGGGGGGGGGTACTCATTTGTTGCTTGCCTTCGTCATTTGACCATTGACCACGCATCCCTTTCGAGACGGAGCACCGTTCCTGCTCCTAATAGAGACACCTCCAACATTTGGGCGTTCATTACGTTGTTGCCATATTTTTTTCATAGAAACTTTTTGCTAATCCTATCCCCTTCCTGCTACGCCTCCTTTGGCCACCATCTATCTCCTAAGATAGCGATCGTTTTTTCGCTACCATTTCGGGGGGGGGGGCATATGTGGAAATCAGACCCCACGATGGGCTCAACAAGCACACATACCCCCCCCTATGTGTATACACCATATTTGGTTCTGATTACTGACTCATCCCACGGTATACCATGTAGAGGGGTCATTGCAGTTAGTTTTTTTCTTCTGAGGCAATATTTTTTTCACTGATTATTAGTATACTCCTCAAGTGAGAGCATCTACCGGGAATACAGGATGGTTTTTGCTCGTATCACGTATATATCTGCTTTTATTAATAGGACTTACGCATACTACGTACGTTAGACGTGTTGGTCGGGCTGCGCCAAAATATTTTTCTTGGAAGTCTCGTGTTTCGTCCGGGGTGAGAAGGGGAGAAGCTCGGAAAAAAAGCCGCCACCCCTGTAAGGTGGCATTGCTCTAACAAATCTCCCCCTGCTTGGTTCGGTGAAAACCCGACATGCTCCGTCCCGGCATTGTAGGGATGCGAGGGTCTATGGTCATACGACTACGGCCGTGCACGATATGAGTACCCCCCCCCCCCCGTCATAGCAGTCAAGTCAATCTTGACTGCTATTAATAGCTCACTCAGCGGTTATATTATGGCGTGTCTCTAACAAAAGATAAACAATCTGTGGCCCGTCTGGCTGTAGACCCCACAAGGGACGAACAATCTCACCACCTGCGTGGCAGCGGCGGCGGCGGCGGCGGCGGCGGCGGCAGCGCTGGCCACGACAGATCACCTGCCCCTATCTATCTAGTACCTCCAAGGCGCGCAGCAAGCGGCAACACTACGTAGATGTTACGCTCGTCCGGGGCAAAAGCATCCTTCGACGAGAGCGTCGTCACAAAAGTTGCCACCAATTTCGAGGTGGTAAGCTTTGTTCAGGCGCGCGTCTCGGGGAGGAGAAAATGTATAGAGCAGCCTCAGCGGCAAGTAAGTAGTAAGTGTGGTGGGGGGGAAGGGGTGGAGGGAGTCTGTACGTAAGGAGGAGAACGCCTTTTCTGGCAGATAGTCTCGCGTGAACACAAAGGAAGGCAGGCGGCCACCTTGAGGAGAGCGTATCGCTTTCAGCTCTGTATTGCGGAGTTGCCAGGAGGCTAGGATAAGCAGGGGGGGGGGGGGGGGGGGGGGGGGGGGGGGGGGTACTCATTTGTTGCTTGCCTTAGTCATTTGACCATTGACCACCGCATACCCTTTCGAGACGGAGCACCGTTCCTCCTCCTAATAGAGACACCTCCAACATTTGGCGCTGCGCAGCAGGGGGGGGGGGGGGGGGCAGACTAACGCCCATGGCGTGGGGACGGAGCCTGCATGCGGCTTAGGAGGCACAGGCACATGCCAGGCGTATAGATCAGAAAACTGCGGGCACGAAAGCTGCGGGCACGACATGTCGTATTACGGTGGACCATAGTAAATAGGACCTACGGTATACACAAAAAAAAAAAAACTGTACCACTCTGGGCGGAAATACAAGGAACGCTTGGTACTAATATTAGAGTCTAAACGATCCTTATATTTACGCCCAGAGTCGTACATACCGGTATATGTTTTTCATATTTTTTCTAACAAAGTTTGGTCTTTTTTTTTCACTTTTGGTCCCCCGTTATCGTAAGGAAGATCGTTGCGTCACATGATAAGGTTACAGAACGGGCAACAGAGTAGTGAGTACGGCAGTAGATCGATATTTACTGCAGTGCTGTAGCTTGGAGGCAGGTAGAGAAAGTCAACGTAAATCGTACCGGTACAAGTTAGGTCGTTCTTGCTTGGTTTCGTTTTGGGGTCTTCTTCCCTTCACCAACTAGGGGTCGATAATACTATTTAATAGTAGTTGAGCTGGATATTGCCGGATGGCATGCCGATACAGTACTACTTGTATTAATAGTATAAAAAACTCTTAGGAATAGTACCTGTTACACAGCAGTATCTCGCTGATAGTAAATGCCTCGGTGTCATCTATCAGGTACTCCGTCGTATTGTTTTCACGAGCGAATGTAAGTTTCTAATTGTGACGACGCCAAAAAAGAGGGACGCCCTTTCGAGATTTTGTAACACCCGCCGCCGCTGCATTTTGATGTAAAACTGGTATATGATACGATATGATGTACAGCACGTACTATTAATACTGTATTACTGTATGTAGGTCTATCGAACCCTACGTATATCAACGCTGATTGTGTCGTAAACACGACCGTAGTGGGTCCATGATAACAGCATGCCATCCAGGGTGGTGAGATTCAGTCCCGCGACCCAAAACCCATGTCCTGCCGTCGACGCCATCTGTTAAGGTATTACAGTAGTAGTTCCCCTTGTCCTGCCGTCGACGCCATTTGTTAAGGTATCATATTAGTTCCCCTTGTCCTGCCGTCGACGCCATTTGTAAAGGTATTAGTTACCCATGTCCTGCCGTCGACGTCATTTGTTAAGGTGTCAGTTACCCTTGTCCTGCCGCGTCGACGCCATTGGTTAAGGTAATACACAGTAGTAGTTCGTTGGGCTCGTAGGTACTGGTAAATCGCCTACCCAAACTACTGCTTGCTATTGTTGTACTGCTATTGTTATTAACGATATTAGACTACTCTGTAGTGTACTATACCGTATACCCGTATACCGCTATACCTACAGTTACTGTAGTCTAGGCGATATACCGCTATTTTAGACCAAGTATATGTCCGAAGTCCGAATTCGAAATTCGAACGGGTACGCGCCTTCGACCTTCGATCATCCATTTCGCTGCCACGGCGACGACACAGAAATCAACAAAAGTTTTATCGAAATCGATGAAAAAATAGTGGAAATCGTGGTCAATTTACTCAATGTTTGTTGTGCTTGCGGTTCCTGTAATTCTAAAATCGTACAATAATAACGTTCGAATAGTGAGCTCGAAGCCATTCATATCGCATAATATATATTATTCATCCATGCGTAACACACACATATATAATACCAGGTACCAGGTATGCACTCGTAGTACTCGCACAACAATCGTGATCATTGTGACCCAAAACCAAGCATCGATCTTAGTGCACACACACGTAGCAGCAGCAGCAGCAGCAGGAGGAGGAGATATTCATTCCAGTATGAGGGCGTGTCTTAACTCCATTCGACCGATTTTACTGACTGAAACGGAACGAGATTCTTATTCGCGTTCGTTCGTTCCATTTTCCATTCCATGCTGTTTTTTTTTTTGCTGTTTGTGTCCGATCGACTTTCTAGGTACCCGATCCTGGAACAGGTCCCACAGTGCAGTACTACTACTGCTGTACGTACATCACAAACAAACAATCCATGTGGTTTTGCTTGGTGTGTTGTTGTACGTTTAGGCCTCCCATCCGTACTCCCACAACAATCACTTCCGATATATATATGTAGGAGGAGTAACCACCACCAGCTAGCTGCTGTACGGAAGAGTAAGGATCGCTTGGATATTCCTATCGTTAGACCAACAGTCCTTAGTACATATGATTTCCGGACAAAAAACGGGGGGGGGTGTACGTACAAAATATGGATCCAACCCAACCGGTTGGGGAGAGGGAGACACGATCACAAGATATGATATCACTCGGATATCAGCCAAAAAATATACGGGTAAAAAAATAAATTGGCACTTTGCGCCGCTGGAAGTTTCGGACAGCGGAGGTGACTTCCAGTTTCGTATTTTTTTGTTGAAGAAGGTCTACGTAGTATAGGCCTGACCATTTTGTTTTGTTCACGTGTTTGCGACGGAATTGTCCTAAAGTCTTGCCCGGCGCGGATCCCTCATAGTCTCACCAGAGGGAGAGAGAGAGAGAGAGGGCGGCCGCTACAACTTGCAGCACGTAGCATGGGCAATCTCACAGCTGCTCTGTCTCATGGTGTAGCATAGCACGATGTGCCGTTGCGCAAGATGATGCACACCAAAAAACCTCTCTCTCTCTATTAGACAACAAACATGCCTTCACGGTGGTGAAATCCGGGGTTCGGGCAACGTCGCCTTCCAGCGGGAGCGTACAGAGAGGGGCTGCCTCCCCTTGAACAATTTACCCAGAGGGTTCGATCCTTCATGTCACTGAGGCCCACTCAGTCGAGCCGCGGTCACGATGCAGGCTCACAAAGTGCAGCGCAGACTGCTTCAGTGCCTGGCGTGACCGCCGCGGGCGCAGTAGCGCAAGGGCCCCACGTTTCTGCACCAAGCTCTGGTGGACAGGCCTCCGGGAGTAAAGGCCCAGGCGCGAGCGGCGCGCCGGCCGCAGCCGGGTCTTCAGCTGGCGGCGGAAGCAGAAAGCGTGAGTGGCCACAAACGCAGGTGGCATTCCTAGCAGTAACCGGTGGCGCAGACGCGAGCACGGCACCCCACAAAGCGAAAAAGCTGAATCACGGGCAGTATCACCGCTGAAAGTGCTCGGTGGGTGTGGGGAATGGGAAGGAAGGGGGCTTTTTTTGCTCTGCTACGAGAGAAGTCTCGTACGGTTGTGTGCGGTGTATATTTTCCCTCGACCAGCTTAGGCGGTCTCTACTCGGACAGCTCAACGCAGCGAGACCCCCTGTGCGAGTGCTTGGGGTGTGACTTTCCGATCGATTCTAGCGGTCTTGTGTGCGGCCGCCCGCTTGCACGGAGATAATTCGACCAGAGTTCCGTCCTGTGGTTGGGGACGAACGAAAGACCGCTGCTGCACGTGATGACTACTTTTTTTCGATGATGATGATGATCGATGCCAACCAAAAGAGATCGTAGTCCTGCTGTTTGTTCGATTCTCTGTCTCCCACTTCTTCTTTCTTTTCTTTTTGTACTTGAAAATAACGTGGAAACAAAATATACGATCCTCTGAAAATGTTTTTTTGTACGTACGAACACACATTGTCCAATATATTTTCACTGATCGAAATTTATCATCACCGGCAGCAGTTCGTGTACCAGTTCGCGCAAATTTTTTCATCGAACAAATCTTGCAATCACCACCACCACCACCACCACCACCACGTATGCCTTGCGACGCTCTGATCCCGTGCATGACACATACACACGTTGCTCGCAGAGAACCATGGCGCCGGAGGAAAATCTCGAAAGGGAATGGGAGCCGGCGGTGGCGGCGGAGGCGCAGCCGGAGAGATGTCTGGCGGCGTAGCTCAGCCGAAGCCTTCTATGGGAGGAGTACCGCAATTTGACCACGCGGTGAGCGATTTAATAGTTTTATCTCTCTTATTGACTGGGCCTAGTGTTATTCGAGTGCTGTTTTTTATACGTGTTGGTACTGCGGTCTTAAATAAAATGGTCGCAAAATAATGTTTAACTTTTTTTACGTACTTGTAGACGTGAAAAAAAAAGTTTTGGTTTCCTTGTTGTATCTTCTCTACACTGTTTTCAAGATGTTTTGCGAAAAGAACAAGGGACACACGAAAGTGATCGGTGGAAAACTTCCACCTCTCTTGAGAAATTTTGAGAGCGGGAGGAGAGTGATGAGTCACGGTTCTCGAACCTTCCGCGGCTGCTGTTGTTCGAGATGGCACCTCATGCTTTTGTAGTTCCCCCCTCGGCCGTGTCGTGACTTTGGGCCCGTGGCGACCAGCAGCCCGAGAGCCACCATCACCACCTAAGCATATCACCATTCTCAGCAGCATCTTGTCTACGAGTAGTACTGGTTAGAGCATTATCGGTATGATGGAACGTGGTTTTCGTGAGAGCTTTTGCTTTTTGTACCTCCAGCCTCCGTATTTGGTGGAGCAAAACAAACCCTTTGGGCTGGAACAAACGAAACAGCACAGCAGCAGCAGCAGTGCAGCGCAGTGCGAACTTTGCCATCCACCCCCTGGCACTCCCTCCCCCCTCGGGAGAAACGCCTGCCGTCCTGCGTGTGGGTGATGCCAGCCTCGGGGCCGAGGCAATTGGGTGTGCTGTGGTGGGCGTCACGCAAGCGTGCGGGCAAGGGGACGGGGTGGGTGCGAGAAGCTACACGCTATTGTGCCGTGTCCCCGTGACTATTGATTTGTGTCTTGAAAAAAAAATTGAAAATTGAAAAATTAAAAAATTGAAAATGCTGGTTTGCCAGTAAAATATGTTGCCATTTTGGAAAATTGTTCAGCATTTGGCGGCTCCTTGTTCTTATTCTTGTCCTCCGTGTTTCTATTAATACTATTAATACTATTAATAATTAATAGTCTTGGCGGCTATGAACGACACCAGTATGTACCAGCGGTATGATGTGATAAATGTACGGGTTCTCCTCGTCTCTCACACGGCACTTGTGCGGTGTGTAATTGTCGTGTGGTGATTTGCTGCTGCTGCTGCTTCTCGAGGCGGGAGTAATTTTATCTTGGGGTGGTGATGGAATTATCGCCGTCAGTGCTGGTATGGTATGAAATAGGAGTGTTTTCTCCTCTTGTTCTCGCTGGTGATGTGGTGGTGGAGATGTAGTGGTGGTGGTGGTGGTTTTTCTGGTGCTCTATTTACAATACGAGCACAGCAGTAGCAGTAGACTACGATTATGTACCGGTAATGCCATTTTTATTTATGCGTACCGGTCGTACGTACTCGTGGGTCAGTGTTATGGGGTACATACAGCAGTAGTATTGGCGTACATACAGTCAGTACAGGAGTTAGCAGTTTAGACCTGTGGCGGCCGGCGGCCTAGACTTACTTGTACTACTGTTAATAGTGTTATTAGTGTGGGAGGTCATCAAGGTGTGACTAATTACAGGCCACCACTGCTGCCCTCTACTGGCATATTCTCATGTAAATACTTGATCAACCTTCAGGACCTGGTTTACCTGGTAATTGTACCTGGTACGTAAGTAAGCACAGCTCGCTTTTCTGCTTCGCCCACATGTATGTTGCGCCTGCACAGCACCCTAGGGTATTTCCTAGCGCAGCGAACTATCCATACTTGTGCAGGCTTTCCAGAGCACACGAACCAAGTATGTGTCTGATCAGGGTTACTACTGTTGTGGTTAGGGTCGAGGTGGTGGCCAACAATACCCCCACAGTCGGGAAAAAAAATTGCTTCAGTCTCTTGACGAAACCCTGCATCATTGAAACATCATAAATTCGTGCTGGCACAAACAAGCACCGTGCTTAGCGCAGGCACAAGGAACACGGCTGGTACAGCAGCAGCAGTAGTAGTCTCAAACGTTCTTGGTATTATCCAGTGGGGTTTGCGGGGCATACGAAAACGGTTATGTCCGCAGCGGCATGGGATTTGCTAAGGGGAAACGGCGTTTTTGTTTCTCTTACGTACAATGCCATCATCCAGCACGCCCAGCGGCTATCTCGTGTTCATAAAAATATCCATGTAAGCGCCCACTGCTGCTCTTGTGCCACAAACCTGGTACTTAATTACGTATGTCGGCAGTCTAACCTTCTACGAATGCCCCGGCCGCGGGTCTTTTCTCGAGCTCTCCGCTGCGAGGCACGCAGGGGGCCCCGGCCCGCATGTACACTACAGAACCACTCTCCCAAGGCTGAAGTGAAAATTGAGGTAGCCCCCCCCCCTAGCGTAGCAGCGGTCACTACACGCAAGTTTGTGCCCCCGGTCGGGATCCGTAGCGCGCGCTTTGGGCGTTTCAAAGTCGCGGCGAGCTGGCTCTTTTTCACGGGATTGCTTTCCGTCGAGAAAGCCAAGCAGGACGATGGAAACACACCAAAAAAAAACTGAAACACATTATGGGCAGGTTTCCGCATGTATGTTGTGCTATATGTACATGTGTGTAACAGCTCGCACCTCGAGCGTGGTCGCCTGGCCACCTGGCCATCTCGCACCTAGGCCCCATCTCGCGTGCGATAGCTGAAGCGCTTCGAGCTCATTTCGTCGTGCCACGGTGCTTTTGTGCATGTTTGTATATATCATATGTGTTCCAGGATGACAAATTGCAAATATCTCACAAACTGCGGTGCAATTGGTTTTGCTTCGGAAACAGTGCTGTGGATCTGGATACAATTTTGGAGGTTGATCTGTGAATCCAGGTTGTTCTGGGAACTTTTATGTTTGGTTTATAGCTGGCAGCTCGAGCTATGATGTGTACATCGCATATATTTTCTCGGCATCGCAACAGGCAGTAGCAGTAGCAGCAGCGGCTCATCCCCCGAACACTTCCTTTGGAGTTTCAAAAACATCGCGCACAGGATGCAGCCCAACAGCAGCCGTACACCAGCAACAGCAAGCCGCACATAGGCTCGTACTCCTCTGAGCGGAGAGATAAGGACCGCTTCGCCATTACTATGAACACCAAGCAGTCTTCATGTTTACGCCCTGTGTGTGCTGGTGTGTGTGTGTGTTTTTTCCATCCCATTTGCCATCTTCGCACTTCTGTCTCTCTCCCTCCATACGATTAATAGTCGTAACTCAGATCCGGGGTCACAACACACAGAAGGAAGGAACACCTTGTGTTGCTGTGTTTCCCCTTTGTCAACTTGCGACATTCGTACCCGTTTTGGAGACAAATAGAGTCAAATGAGTTGTTCCTGTACGAGTATATAGTGCAGTACTAAAAGGGCCCAACCACACCCCGAACCACCCCGAAGAGGAACCTTAACCTTGTATCTCGTACTAAAAAACCCGGTATATACGCGAGCCAAAACAATGATGGCACCACTGATGAAAACGAGACAAACCAGGGGCTTCGTATATATATCATGCCCAGGTATTTACTGATACTGCTAATATTGACGCTGCTAAGGCGTTGAATGCTATCGTACCAGGTACCGGGGTATGAATTGTGTCGTTGTGCCTTGTATCCCGGAGTACTAACCAATACTCGTACGTAGCACCTTTTTTCTTATTTTTGCATTCCCCTTTATTATCTTCGCCCATCTTTTCTCTCTCGCTCTTCGGTCGTGTAGCTCAGATCCGGGGTCCCTAAATAGTCTCTTTTCCTCCATCCCCATTACGGTACGTTGCCTTGCATTTTTAGTCGCGAGAATATTTCAGCACTCTTTTGCCTCGTCGACTCGCGTCGAATGCCTCGTATACACGTAGTCTCGTACCCGTAGTACGACAAGTACGTGGTGCTAAGCTCGTGGTACTGGTGTGGCGCTTTAAGCTTGGGGTTACGACGAGGTACGGTGACAAGCGCACACAACCGGGCCAGTAAAAAAATAGCCTTGTGTGTCGTGGCATGGCATGTGTATTTCTTAGCGTGCCACTGCTGCACACGCTGCTGCTGGTGCCCCCGCCGCTGGTGCTGGTGCTGCCGTTAGTGCCGCCGCCGCTGCTGCTGCTGCTGCTGCTGCTACTACTACTCCCGATAGCAGGCGCCACAGAAGCGTGGCTCGGGGCTGCATGCATTTTTAACTCTGCCGCTACTGCTATATACGATTTACCAGATATACTCGTACAGTTCCACCACCACGCCCCCTCTATGGTCACTATTAATTGACTACGGCCATGCCGCGAAATAAGTACCTCCCCCCCCTTCCGTTTCATTGTTTCACGTACTGTAGTATGGCTTTGCTGTGCCCCTCCCCCCACCTTATTTTTTTCACGCAGTATAATATGGCGTTGGTGTAACTTTGATGCCTACGCTGCTTAAAATGAAAGTCTCTTAATTATAGAAACGAGAAATGCCCTACCATATTTTTCGTAGGCTCATATTTTTATACGTAGGGGGAGGGGAGGGTGGGTGCCATTTTCCACGTTAAAAGCCCTGATACTTTCAAAATTTGCAACCTGAAAACGACTCCACCCACGGGGGCGCTTTATGGTTTTGGTTTTCCTCTGTTGAAAATGGCTGGGTTGGCGGGGGGGGGGGGGTCCCTTTTCTTCCCCGTATTTTATTACCAATACTTGGTATTTACAAGGTTATGTTCCGCGTTTTCGTAACATTGTCGGGAAGAAGTGACGACTGCTGTACGTGGGTCACATGAAACAAGCAGCCCGGGCTTTCGAGGTGGAGGCTTGTTGTACCCGAGCTTTTTTGTATGGACATCTCCGACACGCACACCGCGTGGTACTACTGTAGTAATATTGCGGGGGACTCTTAAGAAGTACTGTTAATAGTAACCAGAAGCACATCGGGTTTCTAAAAATGGAGGCGTGCATGGTTTTTGGTGCATCGTTGGTTCTGAATACCTTCGCCCCGCGTATTGACAGTAGTCGTACTTGCCCGCCCCCACTATTTTCTGGGGACCAGGGTAAATAGGGAACCTACGGTGCACAAAAAACAATATATTTACTTTTTCTACCGACAATGTTTGGTCCTATTTACTATATGGTCCCCCGTAATATTATGGACAGGGGGCATAAAGCCGCACCTGGCATATTTTCGGCCGCTATAGCGATCGAAGTAGTACACTCAGCTACGAGTAGCAAAGATGAGTTACGACGAAATCCTCGAGCTCACAGCTGTTGTTGTTGTTTTTTTTTTTTTAATATATATATATACCTGACGAAACTTGGACGAAACGCTTTTTTTTTCTGAAATCTAGCTCCTGGCCACAATACAAAACGAAAAAGGGCCTCTTCTCGTGTACGGATGGGCTGATAGGGCGTTGAGGACGATTGCACCCGCGACCATTACACAGCAGTCCTGGCGGTGTGCTTGTGGTGGTGCCATGGACCTAAAACCAACCTCTTGTTTGGTGTTTCGGGATTTTACTGTAAACCGACTCTTGTCTAGTTCGTGGCCCGACCGGGTCCTTAATTTTTTTTTTTTTTTTTTTTTTTCGGAACTCGTGATTATTCGTGCCCTACGCTTCGGCGACACCAGCAGGGTCACCAGCCCTTGCTTAGCTTAAGGCTGTGGTATGAAATGTGTGTCTTTGCCCCCGTCTGTCCGGTGGACTGTGGCTCTCGATCGCTACTGGGCCCTCAGCAACCGTCGAGATGACTTGGGTCAACCATTAATAGCGGGATATATATATATATATATTTGTGACACAACCTCTTTTCCCTCCGCCCTACTGTACACACAACTGGTACCAGGTATTTTTTTTCGTAATGGTCTATTTTCTCCGCCTCCATTAATCTGACAAAACACATGAGGACGAAAGTACGATACCCTGTGCTCTGTGTGCGTTACTTTGGAACTGCCATATATGTATATAGTGCCCCCTCAATTGTTCTGAGGCCCGGGTTCAGCTGATTGGCCAGGACACTCCGGTTTCGGTTTCGCTCTCGGGAGGTTCCGTTTCAAACTACGCACTCCGCGGGAGGGTGTGTGCGGTAGTGTTGGGATATTACTGTAGATATCGTATCGAAAATATTCGATTTATCGAAATAGCGAACTTCGATATTTTGTATCGAAGGCGTTTTGCTCCCCATCCCATGGCTTTCCTGCTTTTTTTTATGCCGATATACTACAGTTGTATATACCTGATGAACGAAAAGTTTCGACACGACTGTAAAAGTATATATCGAAGGTCGAAGTCGTTGTGTAGTATCGGATATCGATTTTTGATGTATCGTTTATCAACATCGCATCAAACTCGATTCTGCTAGTGTCTACACCTGTAAGCGTATCGAATGTCGAAATCGTGTACGTAGAGTATCGGATGTCGATTTGATTTATCGTTTTATCAACATCGTATACATCGAACTCGATTCTGCTATAGTCTGTACGCGCTTTTTCACGCACGGCACAACGATGAGCGCCAGCAGCACAACATCACCGATGTATACCGTACCCATCCTGCCCGGCCTGGCAGCGCACTTGCCGCCGGAAAAGTGCAGGGACATATGGTTACTCAGATGAATACCCAAACGGTCCTTGCATTTCCGTGCTTAACCCTTTTAGGACTGCAGACCCGTTTGGGGACAATCCACTCTAATTATAAGTAATTTGTCCCCAAAACGGGACTCCAGTCCTATAAGGGTTAACCCTTTCATAACTGCAAAACTTATCCCACACAAATTCCAAGTACTTTATCCTCAAAAACGGGGGACCGTTTCTTGAGGGGTTGAGGGGGAAAATAGTGTCCATTTTCGCTGCTTCGTTTCGTACGTAGATAATTGGGGTGGCGGTGTTGAATGAAGCCGGCGGAAGAGGAGAACAGGAGAACGTATCGGCAGGGGTTGCGCTGCCTTGGCTGGCTTTCCTCCTCGGGATCCCCGGGAGTGGTTGCGGGAAACACCTTTGTCGGGAATGCATTTCTTGAAAATATAGATGTCGGTGCTCGCAGTTTTTATTTATTTGCTGCCTGTAGTTGTACGGTATTTGTTATTTCGTAGGTTGACAATGGTGAAGACTTGTCGAGTTTGTTGCTGGTTTTTGTTCTTATATTTTCTCTCTCTTGTTGTCCTTCTCTTTTGTCTTTGTGCCTCTCTCTCTTCCTCTCTCTCTCCTGTCTCTTTCTCTTTTTTCTGTGTGCCTCTCTTTTGCCCCCTCGCTCTCCCTCTCTTCCTCTCCCCCCCCCCCTCTCTCTTCATCTCTCTGTGTTTCTCTTTGTCTTTTATCTATTTCTCCCTTTGCTCCATTATCTCTGTCTTTCCCCCCTTCCCCCCTCGCCTCCTTCTTCCCCGCACCCTCCCCTCCCCCTCCCCTTCACCGCCTCTCCCATTTTGTTCAACTCCCTCATAGGTCGACGCTCCCTTCCGCACGACGTCAGCGCCTCCCTCGGAACAAGCGCAGTTTCACTACCAACAGATTGCCTGGCGCTCCCAAACCCAAGCTCAAGCCGGCATGGGGGGAGGAAGCCAGCAACAACCGCAGCAGGGCATGATGCCGGTGTCTCTCCCCGGCGGAGGTGTGCAGTTGCCCTCGGGACCCGTCGCCGGTGCCGGACAGGGCATCATGCCGGCGCCCCAGCAGCAGCAGCAGCCCCCCGGGTCTCAGCAGCAGGTACGGATTGATGAAGAAGCAAGGACTAGCCTGGTTGGCGTGAGAGGTGTACTGGTTGTTTTGTCGGTACGCTCTGTGGGTCTGTTTTTGTGTGCCTGTTTTTCTACATGTACCTGGTATGTGTTTAGTGTGTTGTCTCTTGTGTGTTTGTTTGTCCCTCTGTCTTTGCCTGTCTGCCTGTCTGTCTGCCTGTCTGCCTGTCTGTCTCTGTCTACCTGTCTGTCTCTGTCTGACTGTCTTGCTTGCCTGTTCTGCATGTCTGTTTTTGTGTCTCGTGTGTTGTGTTTTTTATCTCTTGCCTGTTTGTGTGTGTTTTTATATCGTACATATATGTGTTTTGTGTGTTTTGTGTGTTCGTTTGTCTCCCTGTCTCTTGCCTCTGTCTGCCTGTTCTGCATGTCTGTTTCGTATGTCTTGTGTGTGCGTTTTCATCTCTCTGCTTGTTCGTGTGTGTCTTTTGTATACCTTTCGAGTTTTTAGTTTTTGGTATTTCTTCTCTTAACCCATTTCAGAACTGAAAAAAGGATCCCACACAAATTCCAAGTAGTTTGTCCCCAAAAAACGGGAGACCGATTATTAAGGGGTTAACCCATCTACTAGTAGGACCGCGCACTCTCGTTTCGGGGACAAATTACTTGGAATTTGAGGCAATTATAGGCTTATGTACAGTGCACTGCTGAAAGGTTTTAGTTGCTCACTTGCATTATTTCGCCTGTCGCGGTGGGTGCAGCCGCGGGGAATGATGCCAGGCGGTCGCCCTCAAGGAGGGCAGGCGGGCGGTCAATTCCAAGGACCCCAACAAAATCAGCAGCCTGCCCAGCAGCAGCCGCAACAGCAACAGCAGCAGCACCCCCACGGGCACAACGTGAGTATTTGCCATGTCTGTCTGTCTGTCTGTTGAACTCGTGGGTTACTGCGGTACGTGTGTATACGTCTGCACTGCTGTTTCGTCGGGGGCAGCTGATGGGTAGTATGGTAGTGTTTCTATTTTATACCCTCCGTATGTTTATTTTGTACTGGTATCAGATAGCAGGTGCCGTAATGTCGGGAAAAAATTACTCGGGTTCTTCCGCCACGGCCAGCTTTACTTTATAGGTTTGTTGCCTCGAGCAGTTGAGCAGAACTCGGAATACAGTACGTAAATCCAAGCCCGGCACAATCATGGGCTCTTCGAGGAACTGGTCCGCCTGTTCGCTAGATATTACACGTCGTATGCTTCCTTTAGATTTCTAGTTTTTTTGGTTTTCAAAATTCCTCCTTTTTTTTTAGATCCCTTTACTGTACGTTTCATGGGGATACACGTAACCGAGTGATTTTGCTTTTTTTTACATTTGTACCAGGATGTATGATATGTATCATAGCCTCCCGTCATGTTTACACGCGCTTACATCGACCGTTTTTTTCGACGGCTGGCTGGCTTCGCCTTTTCTCTTGGCGTCCGGGCACACCAGCAGCAACGGCAACAACAAGCCCAGCAGCAGCAGCAACGGCAACAGCAGCAACAACAGCAGCAGCAGCAGCGTGGCATGATGCCGCAGCAGGGCAGTGGCAGGGGGGGGCAGCGCGGCGGCCCTCAGCAGGGTCAGGGGCACATGCAGGTGACGGCTCGCCACTTATAGCAGCGGATAGCAGCGGTTACGTTTTTTTTTCGGTTTTACTCTTTTAACTCTGTCGTAATATTTTTTATTTTATACTTCGAAGTACCGGTTTAGCCTAAAATATCACCTTTAATGAAGGAATGGATCAAGCGTTTTCCATACGATACCGGTACAAGGGGTATCAATTCGATACCAGATACGGTCGAAGTATCTCACTCAGCTTGCTAAGATGAGTTTCGACGAAATCCTCGATCTTGCAGCAGCTTTTTTTTATTTGATACATATGTGTCGTATGTACGATAAATTAATTATTTATTTTTGGATTGTAATCGATAAATGCGTCGATTTTGGTGCTGTTGTTGCTCTTTCTTGACCCTTTCAGTGCCGCAATGCTGTACATAAACCTTACTTTTACACTATTTCTAAGTTGTCTGTCTCCGCACTGGGAGTGTAGTCCTTTAAGGCCTCGTAAGGGGGTTTTGGTGTTGTAGCCGATGTTCTTGGTTATAGTGACGTCGTTGCTGGTGTGTAGTCTTGCCTTGTCTTTAGTTGATTCTGTTTTTTTCGCCTCCATATATACTACGTAGCTCTGTTGTCATTTACTGTTGTTATTACTGCTCCCCCCCCCCCCACCGACAATTGTGAAGGCAGTCAGTCGCGTGCGCGCGCGCCACGGCTAGCCTTTAGCGCGGCATGATCTTCAACGTTGATAACTCGTAAAACATCCCCCCTCTCGACAGAAGAGAAAACCAAGGAAAAACCAAAACTTGAAAGGAAAAACCTACTCACTGCCTGTACGTTTTTGACGAAACCTGTTGTAGCTGACATGATTTCAGAACTGCAAAACTCGTCCTACACTAATTCCAAGTAATTGTTTCCCCAAAATCGTGGAACCGGTTCTTAACCCATTCAGAACTGAAACAGAATGTTCCAACACTAATTCCAAGTAGTTTGTCCACAAAGTCGTGGGACCGGTTCTCAACCTCTTAGTACTGCAGTACCGATGTGGGGACAAAACACTTGGGGTTTGACTGAAATCTTTGTTCATGTACAGTGCAGTAGCCGGTCGCCCCGGTAAAGTAGTGGTCAGCTTCAAAGACTACAAAATGTTCCAACACTTATTCCAAGTAGTGTGTCCCCAACTTCGTGGGACCGGTTCTCAACCCATTCAGAACCGAAACAGAAAATCCCACACTAATTCCAAGTAGTTTGTCCCCAAAGATGTGGGACCAGTTATTAACCCTTATAGGACTGGAGTCCCGTTTTGGGGACACATTACTTAGAATTAGAGTGGTTTGTCCCCATAACGGGACTGCAGTCCTAAAAGGGTTAAAGGGTTAAGTGGTTAACTCTCGGCGAAACTGCAGATGGCGTACCAAGTACTAACAAGAGGGTGTGATCGTGATGAAACCTTGACCTTTGTGGCTGACAAAACCCCGTCCCCGTCCCTGTCCCCGACCGCATCCCTTATACGCCGCTCGCCACAGATGCGCGGCAACCCTACGGCCGGTGGCTCGCCCAGAAGAACCGGCGTCGCAGGGTCTCCCCAGCAGATGCCCATGATGCACCCGGGCGCCCAGCAGCAGCAGCAGGGTGGGCCTGTCGGCGCTGGCCCTCCCCACCCACAGCAGCAGCAGCAGCACCAAAAGCACGGACAGCAGCAGCAGCAGCAACAGCAGCAGCAACAACAACACGGGCAGCAGCAACAGCAGCATCAGCAACAACAGCAGCAACAGCAGCAGCAGCAGCAGCAGATGCTTTACCAGCAACAGCAGGCGCAAATGCGCATGCAGGTGAAAACGGTTAGGCGTGTTTTTCGTAGAGGTGGGCGGGAGAGATCCGAGGGTATAGAGGGTTTTGGTGGAGTTGGGTTTTTTCAGAGATCAAGTGGCGTTTTTGTTTGCCCTATATTATATATGCAATTTTTATGTACGTTGCTGTGATTGGCGCTTGCCGTTGCCGGATTTGTTTGTAAACACGTTCGGATTGGTTTGAGACTTGTGCGTACGCAATATTTTTCTATATTTCTGATTTTCTCAGGCTGCTACCATGCTCCTGCGTGCCATGAAACACAAATATATATGTACAACAAGCAAGAGCTATGCAGTACGTACGTAGACATATGTAAAAGCCTGAAGGTATATTATACGCGTCCAGCAGTGTACGGGGTGCCGTTTATTTTAGGCACGAGCCAGAAAACGATATACCATGAATATTTTTGCTCCTGTTGACGGTATAAGGGAAAACCCGCCGCCGCCAAAGGAAGCACCTTATGTATAGTAGGAACACTTACTGGCCAAGGCACCTATGTACCGTGATCTAGCCACAATGCAGTGCGTATGTAGGAATATGTAAAAGCCTATATCAGGTATACGATGTACCGGGTACCGGGCATTTTGGCATGAGCCAGAAAATGGTATACCGTGGGTATTTTTGCGCCAGTTAGCGGTATAGAGGAAACCAGCTCCCGCCAAAGGAAGTACCTTATCATTGGCCAAGGCACCGCTGTACCGTGATCTAGCCACAAACATGACGGCATGTCGACTCCTACATTTGCTACTCAGGTTGGTTTCACGTAGGGTTCACCTGGCTTTCACCGATTGATGGCGTAGGGGGTTCGTCACCGTTTATTGGCGTAGGGCTCACCCTTTACAGTGGTGGTCCCTCAATAGTGCCGGTTGAGTAGTGCTGGCTGTCCGTTACGCATACTCGTACGTAGTGCCTGTGAAGTCGCAGTATCATAGCCTTTGCCGCATCACTGACTTATTAGCTAGGATGAAGTACGGAAATCGAGGAATATTTTATTATATGCCTGTAGTGTGGTCGTAACGTTTCCTGGCATTCTGAAAACCCACTCGATACACGCCCATCGGGGTCGGCCAACGTCAACAACTTCAAAAGGCCCGTCAATGTTTTAGCTGAAAGTGCAGCAGTGTCACGTGCCTGGTATATATGGTTATATATTATGATACCAGTATGCTACCACTCTGTCCCTTAGTATAAGCACATTTTACACTGTACTATTCGATAAAAACGGTGCTTATATTTTGGGACAGTGGTATGTACTATTATTGGTATTATTATTTTTATTAATATTACGTGTATATTTTTTTTATGCCAAGTTAAGCTATTAATAATCATGGATGGAATATTCTAGGTATATACATTAAGCAGCACATAATATCCCGGACCGAAGAGGGCCGACCGGGATATATAGATCAATCAATACATAAGCTCTCAGTGTCGGTCATCGTATCGAAAGTTCCGAGTGACCGAACTTTCGGTAGATATCGTATCAAACGTGTTGTGCACCTTCCCCACCCCCTGGCATGCCCTGTTTTTTTTCTATTTTCATTTATGGTACTTAATGCTGAACGAAAGCTTCGATCTACGAATGTCGAAACCGCATCGAACACCTGGTGTTATATACCGGTACGTATTCGGGGTTCTTTTGTCCGTTTTTTTTTGCGTAATCGTACAGAGCTCGATTATCGCTCGATACCCCAACACTACTATTAATAATGCACACATGACGTTTTGTGTAGGACGCCGAAACCATGGAAGTGCGCAAGAGTGCGCATTGCGTCGAGTGCTTGGAAGGGTGTCGTCTAACTAACATACTTGATAGCTATTACGGGGGACCTATAGTAAACAAGACCCACGTGTTTTTGTGACCACAAAACTGGTATCTCTAGGATGAAGAACCGGCACAGACAGTGTTAATAGGTGTGCTGGATGTCGACGGGTAGAAAGGACGGTTCAATGTGAAGAACACACACACGGTACAAACAAAAACCTATTCCTGGTAAATACGTACCAGGTATATTTTACTATTTTTACTAACAATATTTGGTTCTATTTACTCATGGTCCCCATTAAATAGTATATCAAAAGTAAGTTAAAGCACACCCTCGGATGAATGAACGTCTTCAAGGCTGTATTTTTCGACGACGGTGAAGGTGTAAGCGCCGATCGATGATGAGTCTACGGAAATATCTCGTGGTCAAAATTTTTCCAAAGCAAATCATTTTCGTTGTGTATCATACGTACCCCCCCCCCCGGGTTTCGATAAACTTGCGAGATATTTCGAAAGCAAAGCTTCTTCGTTGTTTGTACGTACCCCCCCCCCCCCCGGGTTTCCATAAACTCGGGGGGTTTTTCAACAACCCCTATTTTCTTTTGCTGTTCCCCCCCCCCCCCCGGGGCTTTTGGTGAACTCTGCTCGGAAATGCTTCTCAGGGGGGGATGTTATCTTATCACCCGTGTGATACGTGTGCTCCCACCCGGCAGCATGAGCTGTGTATAAATAGATAATACAGATCGGGAATGTGTCTTCCCTGAAAGATCTAGATCATGAACTATGGGAATGGATGATCTGCCGATGATCTATCTGTCCAAGATGTGCATCGTTCTGTTATATTTTTTGGGGGGGGCACGGGCGGGCATACATGGCAAATCGAAAAAACATGTGAAGGTGCGGCCTGGTCTTACCAGCCGTCACCCCGTGTCTCTGCATTATCAAAACCTTTTGCATATTTACTGGTAGTGTTGACTCCAAGCGATCCTTATATTTCGGGACAAAAGTGGTGCGATAGTGTGAGCTTGCAGCGAAAACGGCACACGACTACGACGACGGGAGGCGAGACAAGCCTCCTCGCGAGAGTCTCTCGAGCAACGCCAAGCTGCGTACGTATATATATATGACAAGAAGAGCACCAACCCGGATGTTTTTGATATATATATTCTTTGCTTCGAACAAACACCGAGAAAACCGGCGGCGCTGGTGCTGGTGACAAAGCACGTCGAGGGCAGGGCGCACGGGGAACTAACTCCCAACCCCGAATCAATGGCTATCACAGAAGTTGGAATAGAGTATTACGGGAAACCATAGTAAATAGGACCAAACATTGTCAGTACAAAGCGGAAAATATATGCCGGTAGGTTTTTGTCTCAACCGTAAGGTCCTGTTTACTAGTATTTACTATGGTCCCCCGCAAGAGTGGTCCCTCGTTGCCCGCTAGCTCGTATAGCGCCCATGAATTCTCTTGGCACAGCAGTTTTCCGTTTCCATACTAAAACCTATATATTCCCCAATTCGGAGTAGTGCCAGTTGCCGCTACGTATAGTGCCGGTATTGTTGGCTGGCACATACCGGCACTATAGAGAAACCACTACTACTGCTTTAGTGTCATGCTGCCTGCCTGTGTGCCTGCCTGCGCACCATCTCCGGAGATCTCCGTGCGTTTTGCAGTTGTGATATGTACGTAGCTCGGATGCATCCCCTGCTGACGCAGCAGCTATAATACGTAAGACTTCTTCGTGTGGCCGGTGCTGTAAAATACCGTAAATGGACCACTTTTCGCGTGTTCTACCAGTCTGCCAGCACTGTTCCGTGCTGTACCCACTTGGTATTCCAACTCACACGATCAGCCAAACAGTGCCTCGTTGCTGTTCTTTTAGCCACATGAACCAAACGCCTCATTCTCTCTGGAACCACAAACAACAGATTATTCTTGGAACGGTTCCCGATCTCCAATAATTTTCTCCTACATGGACCACTCTTGACTCGAAATACAAGGACCATTTGGATTACATGTTGCTATACAAACGGTCCTTATATTCCTGTTCAGAGTAAGGTATCACACAGGGTGATGAGATAAAATGGTAGGGCTGGGCACTGGCACAGTATGTACTGGCAGTAGTAGTCTACTGGCGGTAGTAATCTTCTGAATGACCAGGCCAGTATATTCTCCAGTAGGTGTTTCCTTACACACGTCCATGAAACATGCCCCATTATCATACGGAAACCCACTAAATGCTTTTCGGGAGGAGAGAAAGAGAGAGCAGAGACAGCAGTATACTGCTGCAATCCAGTATACTGATTAAATTTGACGACAGCAGTATAATCGCTACTGACTTGAGTAAGACCAGTGCCCAGTCCCATAAAATAGTCCTTATATTTCCGGTCAGAGTGGGTTTATATATCACACGGGGTGATAACATAGCACACCCCCCCCCTTCGGACGAAAGTCCAAGCCGATATTTCGTCGCGACAATGGGGAGGAGAGTGAAAAAAAACATGCGCCTCCCGAGAGTGTGTCCTTTACGGAAAAGCTCTCGACGAAACCGTTTCAACATTGAGTAGGTATTCGGTAGGTGCCGTTACCCAATCAGCTGATGGCCAACCGACTTGACCCATTCAGAACTGAAAAATATATTCTACACTAATTCCAAGTATTTTGTCCCCCAAATATACGGGACCAGTTCTGAAGGGTTTAAGTCAGGCGAGCAAAGCGAGCCAAAATCAACCCTCGCCGGCCGAGGGGGGCCATCTCGAATAAGAAAAAAATGTCGTACTCGTAGCCCGCATTGAATAATCCTTCCTAACAGTATGGGAAACCCAATAGTCGGATAGTTGGCACCTCCGGGAAACGACTATATTAACGTTTACCATGATCCAATCCAACTATAATATATACCAGTAGTAACTAATGTAGTTGGTGACGTAAGTCGTGCCGACTCGCAGCTCTATTATTAATAATAGTTGTTTGCCCTCCTGATTTGTTGTTTCTCGTGTTTTTTTTTGGTACCTGGTATTACACCTGGCATGCATTACAGTAGTTCTTACCAGAGAGGTGTTTCTTTTTCTCACAGTATGTAGTACCAGGGTGATGGAGACCGTAGAAGATGAGACCTGCGGTACACCCACAAAAACCTTTATATTTTTCTATTTTTACTGTATTCAATGACAATATTTGGTCCTGTTTACTATGGTCCTCCGTATTGATGGTTGAGTTCGGTACACACCAAAGCCTTTACATTTCCCTATTTTCACTATTAAATAGCAAGAGTTGGTCCTATTTTGCTATGGTCCTCCGTATTAATAGTTGATTTTCTTATGTAGGTATATATTACGGTTAGTTGCGTTCTGTAATTTGCGGAAGTCCCGCGTCTTTGTATCCGACTTGTGAGCTTACTTTTTTTTTGCGAAAAAACTTGCAGCAATCAGGTAGTTGGTTTTACTTTCGCCATCCAGCCATTCCACCTATTACGGAGGACTATGTAAAGTAAATATGTAGGGCCTGCGGTACAGACAAAATCCTACTATACACTTCCCTATTTTCAAGAACACTATTTGGTCCTTTTTACTATGTATGATCCTCCGTACTATTAGGGGGTATACGAGTATAAAGTAAATAGAACCTGCGGTATACACAATAACCGAGTATACATTTCCCTAGTTTTATGAACAATGTGCAATGTTTGGTCCTGTTTACTATACCCCCCCCCCCCGTAACATTACGGGGAACTATGATGCGTATATAAAGTAAATAGGACCTACGGATACACACGAAGTCCTACGTATACATTTCCCTATTTTTAAGAACAAGACTTGGTCCTGTTTACTATGCCCCCCCCGTAATATTTACGGGGAACTATGATACGTATATAAAGTAAATACGACCTCCGGTACACACGAAATCCTACACATTTTCCTATTTTTAAGAACAAGATTTGGCCCTATTTACTATGCCCCCCCCCGTAGTATTTACGGGGGATCACGTATATACAGTAAATAGGGCCTACGGTACACACAACCTATACATTTCCCTAGTCTTACGAACAATATTTGGTCCTGTTTACTTTTTTTTTTTTTTTTTTTCCGTGTGTGTGTGTGTTGTGTTGCGTGTGTGTGTGTGTGCGTGCGTGGTGGGTGTGTGGTGTGTGTGCGTGTGTGTGCTGTGCTGTGTGTGTGTCTGTGTGTGTGTGTGTGTGTTCTTCACATTAACCTTCCTTCTCTACCCGTCGACATCCAGCACACCCAGTGTCCGTGCCGATTCATCATCCTAAAAAGTGTACCAGTTCTGTGTCACAAAACTACGACACAGAGACTATCGTACGCTCAGTGCAGTAAGCAGAGCAGACAATCAATGCCATATAGCGACAGGCAAGACCTACCCTGCATAGCAATCCAGGTGCATGCAAGAGAAAAAGAGAAAAAAAAAGAAATAAAGCGAAAAGGAAAAAGTAAAGATACTTACGTAGAAAGGAAGATGCATAGGTGCGTAAAAAGTAAATACTTGTACGTATATACGTGATCCCCCGTAAACTACTACGCGAGGGGGGGGCATTAGTAAATTAGGGCCAAATTCTTTGTTCTTAAATACTAGGAAATGTGGTTAGGATTTCGTGGTGTGTACCGGAGTCGTATTTAACTTTATATACGTATCATGTTCCCCGTAAATATTACGGGGGGGGCATAGTAAACAGGACCAAGTCTGTTCTTAAAAATAGGGAAATGTATACGTAGGACTTTCGTGTTATTCGTAGGTCCTAATTTACCTTTTATATACGCAATCATAGTTCCCCGTAATGGTAACGGGGGGGCAGGGGGTATAGTAAACAGGACCAAACATTTGCACATTGTATCATAAAACTAGGGAAATGTTTATAGGATGTCTGTGTGTACCGGAGGTCCTTTTACTTTATACTCGTATACCCCCTAATAGTACGGAGGGTCGTACATAGTAAAAAGGACCAAATAGTGTTCTTGAAAATAGGGAAGTGTATAGTAGGATTTTGTCTGTACCGCAGGCCCTACATATTTACTTTACATAGTCCTCCGTAATAGGTGGAATGGCTGGATGGCGAAAGTAAAACCAACTACCTGATTGCTGCAAGTTTTTTCGCAAAAAAAAAGTAAGCTCACAAGTCGGATACAAAGACGCGGGACTTCCGCAAATTACAGAACGCAACTAACCGTAATATATACCTACATAAGAAAATCAACTATTAATACGGAGGACCATAGCAAAATAGGACCAAATCTTGCTATTTAATAGTGAAAATAGGGAAATGTAAAGGCTTTGGTGTGTACCGAACTCAACCATCAATACGGAGGACCATAGTAAACAGGACCAAATATTGTCATTGAATACAGTAAAAATAGAAAAATATAAAGGTTTTTGTGGGTGTACCGCAGGTCTCATCTTCTACGGTCTCCATCACCCTGGTACTACATACTGTGAGAAAAAGAAACACCTCTCTGGTAAGAACTACTGTAATGCATGCCAGGTGTAATACCAGGTACCAAAAAAAAACACGAGAAACAACAAATCAGGAGGGCAAACAACTATTATTAATAATAGAGCTGCGAGTCGGCACGACTTACGTCACCAACTACATTAGTTACTACTGGTATATATTATAGTTGGATTGGATCATGGTAAACGTTAATATAGTCGTTTCCCGGAGGTGCCAACTATCCGACTATTGGGTTTCCCATACTGTTAGGAAGGATTATTCAATGCGGGCTACGAGTACGACATTTTTTTCTTATTCGAGACGGCCCCCCTCGGCCGGCGAGGGTTGATTTTGGCTCGCTTTGCTCGCCTGACTTAAACCCTTCAGAACTGGTCCCGTATATTTGGGGGACAAAATACTTGGAATTAGTGTAGAATATATTTTTCAGTTCTGAATGGGTCAAGTCGGTTGGCCATCAGCTGATTGGGTAACGGCACCTACCGAATACCTACTCAATGTTGAAACGGTTTCGTCGAGAGCTTTTCCGTAAAGGACACACTCTCGGGAGGCGCATGTTTTTTTTCACTCTCCTCCCCATTGTCGCGACGAAATATCGGCTTGGACTTTCGTCCGAAGGGGGGGGGTGTGCTATGTTATCACCCCGTGTGATATATAAACCCACTCTGACCGGAAATATAAGGACTATTTTATGGGACTGGGCACTGGTCTTACTCAAGTCAGTAGCGATTATACTGCTGTCGTCAAATTTAATCAGTATACTGGATTGCAGCAGTATACTGCTGTCTCTGCTCTCTCTTTCTCTCCTCCCGAAAAGCATTTAGTGGGTTTCCGTATGATAATGGGGCATGTTTCATGGACGTGTGTAAGGAAACACCTACTGGAGAATATACTGGCCTGGTCATTCAGAAGATTACTACCGCCAGTAGACTACTACTGCCAGTACATACTGTGCCAGTGCCCAGCCCTACCATTTTATCTCATCACCCTGTGTGATACCTTACTCTGAACAGGAATATAAGGACCGTTTGTATAGCAACATGTAATCCAAATGGTCCTTGTATTTCGAGTCAAGAGTGGTCCATGTAGGAGAAAATTATTGGAGATCGGGAACCGTTCCAAGAATAATCTGTTGTTTGTGGTTCCAGAGAGAATGAGGCGTTTGGTTCATGTGGCTAAAAGAACAGCAACGACGCACTGTTTGGCTGATCGTGTGAGTTGGAATACCAAGTGGGTACAGCACGGAACAGTGCTGGCAGACTGGTAGAACACGCGAAAAGTGGTCCATTTACGGTATTTTACAGCACCGGCCACACGAAGAAGTCTTACGTATTATAGCTGCTGCGTCAGCAGGGGATGCATCCGAGCTACGTACATATCACAACTGCAAAACGCACGGAGATCTCCGGAGATGGTGCGCAGGCAGGCACACAGGCAGGCAGCATGACACTAAAGCAGTAGTAGTGGTTTCTCTATAGTGCCGGTATGTGCCAGCCAACAATACCGGCACTATACGTAGCGGCAACTGGCACTACTCCGAATTGGGGAATATATAGGTTTTAGTATGGAAACGGAAAACTGCTGTGCCAAGAGAATTCATGGGCGCTATACGAGCTAGCGGGCAACGAGGGACCACTCTTGCGGGGGACCATAGTAAATACTAGTAAACAGGACCTTACGGTTGAGACAAAAACCTACCGGCATATATTTTCCGCTTTGTACTGACAATGTTTGGTCCTATTTACTATGGTTTCCCGTAATACTCTATTCCAACTTCTGTGATAGCCATTGATTCGGGGTTGGGAGTTAGTTCCCCGTGCGCCCTGCCCTCGACGTGCTTTGTCACCAGCACCAGCGCCGCCGGTTTTCTCGGTGTTTGTTCGAAGCAAAGGATATATATATCAAAAACATCCGGGTTGGTGCTCTTCTTGTCATATATATATACGTACGCAGCTTGGCGTTGCTCGAGAGACTCTCGCGAGGAGGCTTGTCTCGCCTCCCGTCGTCGTAGTCGTGTGCCGTTTTCGCTGCAAGCTCACACTATCGCACCACTTTTGTCCCGAAATATAAGGATCGCTTGGAGTCAACACTACCAGTAAATATGCAAAAGGTTTTGATAATGCAGAGACACGGGGTGACGGCTGGTAAGACCAGGCCGCACCTTCACATGTTTTTTCGATTTGCCATGTATGCCCGCCCGTGCCCCCCCCCAAAAATATAACAGAACGATGCACATCTTGGACAGATAGATCATCGGCAGATCATCCATTCCCATAGTTCATGATCTAGATCTTTCAGGGAAGACACATTCCCGATCTGTATTATCTATTTATACACAGCTCATGCTGCCGGGTGGGAGCACACGTATCACACGGGTGATAAGATAACATCCCCCCCTGAGAAGCATTTCCGAGCAGAGTTCACCAAAAGCCCCGGGGGGGGGGGGGGAACAGCAAAAGAAAATAGGGGTTGTTGAAAAACCCCCCGAGTTTATGGAAACCCGGGGGGGGGGGGGGTACGTACAAACAACGAAGAAGCTTTGCTTTCGAAATATCTCGCAAGTTTATCGAAACCCGGGGGGGGGGGTACGTATGATACACAACGAAAATGATTTGCTTTGGAAAAATTTTGACCACGAGATATTTCCGTAGACTCATCATCGATCGGCGCTTACACCTTCACCGTCGTCGAAAAATACAGCCTTGAAGACGTTCATTCATCCGAGGGTGTGCTTTAACTTACTCTTGATATACTATTTAAGGGGGACCATGAGTAAATAGAACCAAATATTGTTAGTAAAAATAGTAAAATATACCTGGTACGTATTTACCAGGAATAGGTTTTTGTTTGTACCGTGTGTGTGTTCTTCACATTGAACCGTCCTTTCTACCCGTCGACATCCAGCACACCTATTAACACTGTCTGTGCCGGTTCTTCATCCTAGAGATACCAGTTTTGTGGTCACAAAAACACGTGGGTCTTGTTTACTATAGGTCCCCCGTAATAGCTATCAAGTATGTTAGTTAGACGACACCCTTCCAAGCACTCGACGCAATGCGCACTCTTGCGCACTTCCATGGTTTCGGCGTCCTACACAAAACGTCATGTGTGCATTATTAATAGTAGTGTTGGNCACACACACACACACACACACACACTATGCCCCCCCCCCGTAATATTTACGGCGGACTACGTATATAAAGTAAATACGACCTACGACACATGAAAAAAAAAAACTACACATATCCCTATTTTTTAGGAACACTATTTGGTCCTGTTTACTATGGTCCTCCGTAATATTATAGCAAAAACTAGCCGTGATAGTGTGAATTCCAGCAAACTCACAGCTCTACTCATTATTACAGCTTGAATCGTACGTCGCGTACTCTTTAACGGGGAACCACAGTAAATCGGGACCTACGGGACACACTAAAACCTACATGTTTCCGTATTTTTACGAACACAATTTGGTTCTTATTTCTATGGTCCTCCGTGAATCGTACGGGAGAACATCGTAATATATCAGAACCATATCACTCTGTCCCGAAATATAAGCACTTTTTGTCCATTAATAGTCAATAAAAAGATGCTTATATTTCGGGACAGAGTGGTATGGTTCATGAACTTGAGAGTGTTTTTCTGTGTTTTTTTTGTCCATATTGTGCGCTGATTCACGGCACTCTTAACCCTTTTAGGACTGCAGTCCCTTTTTGGGGACAAACCCGTCTAATTGTAAGTAGTTTGTCCCCAAAACGGGACTCCAGTCCTACAGGGGTTAAGTGCCCCCGTAATAGTTGTGTTGTGCTAAAAAAAACTGTTCGAAGACAGCATTTCACCCATCCCTGACCAGAGAACGACAACAACCTTGAAAAGTTGCCTTGATTTCCCTTTAACCGAGACGAAACTTCTATCCGAGGGTAGGTTTTATTGTGGGACACTCGGCCCTGTATAGTAAATGGTAAATGAAATACTCGCTGTCACCGCCTACATCTACTCACAATTACTTACCTGGTACAAAAGTTGAAAAAGTGCATAGGTATACGTACCCTTGACAAGCGCCCTGAACTTTTTCGTGCCGTTCCGTGCAGTTCACCGCGGGGCAATCGGGCGGATTCATCAACCCCAACATGATGTACAACCAAATGGGAATGTACGGAGGGCCTCAGCAATATATCTCCCAGCAGGGAATGGGAATGAACCAGGTAAGGCGGGGTTGGCATGGGAGAAAACCTGGTACATAATGATAAGGAGTTACAGTCGTGTCAAGGCGTATCATAGTTATATAATACATTTTTGTTTATCTCCATGTGGTAAATCTTGAGATCACCCCCCCACCCCCCGATGCTCCGTCTCGAAAGGGATGCGTGGTCAAATGATAGAGCTGGGCACTGGCACAGTAGTACTGGCAGTAGTAATCCACTGGTTGGCCCAGCCAGTATATTCGCCGGTAGGTTTTATGGTACGTACGTCCAAGGAACACGCCATATTATCATACGGAAACCCGCCAAATGCGTGTCGAGAGAAGAGAGGAGACGAGAGACAGTATACTGCTTGCAATCCAGTATACCGATTGATTTTGACGACAGTATAATCGTTACTAACTGAAGTCAGCCAGTGCCCAGCCCTATCAAATAAGTACCCCCTCCCCCCCCCGCGATCGCCCCCACCAGAGCGTACCCCCCCCGATCCCACCCCACCCTTACCCTCACCCCAACACAGCCCCTCAACGCCGCCCCAACCCTCCGACGTCCTGACACGCTTAACACCCGCCCCCGAACCCCGCCCCCACATGTATCATCGTGAAGGGCATGCCGGGGCAAGTGCCAGGCATCGCAGGCGTCCCCCCCCCCAGCCCAGTCGGTCCTCGAGGAACAGCAGCCGCCGCGGCCGCSCGCCGCTGCTAGCGGAGGCGGCGTCGGCGGTGGTCAAGGCGCGGGATCGTCCGGCCCACCAGCGGGTACCGGCGTCGTCGGCGTTGGCGGTGGCGGAGGCGGTGGCGGTGCAGGCGGAAACAACGGGCCCGCGGGCGTCCCCGTCGGCGTACCGCCTTCCCCGCTCGGCGGCCCCACTGCCCCTCCCGCGGCCCCCAAGCGCAAGGTCCTGAACATCATCGACCCGGCTACGGGTCAGCCTATCGATTTGAGCGGTGCCGGCGGAGGCGGAGCGGGAGGGGGGCGTGGCGTCGGAGGCCCCCCTGCGCCCGGAAGGTCGCCGAGGGTGGCCGGCGGGGCTGTGTCCGACGCCGTCCGCGAGATGCGCGAGAAGGCTCAGGCGGCGCTGAAGGGGGACACCCCTGTGATGGCCCCCGCGCCCGTCCCTGTCGTCCCGGCGGCCTCCCCCCTCGCCGCCGCTTCGTCCGGTGGTCCCCACGGCAGCCGCGGTATGGGCGTCGCCGCTCCCGTGGCGGCGACCACCCCCGCAGCCGCCCCGGCGAAGGGCCCGTCATCGTCCGTGTCTTCGTCTCCAGCCGCAGGCGTAGGAGCAGCTTCGGCGGGTTCTCCGCCCGCCTTCAAGGGCGCCGGCGGTGGCGGCGCGGGGGGACCGTCCTCCGCGGGAGCCGGGCATGCCATGGCCGGGGCTAAGTCCCGCGGCGCACCCGCGAGCGGGGAAGGCGCCCCGATGGTCGAGGTCTCGTTCGGCAGCTACGGGGACGCGGCGGCGAAGGTGCCCGTCCCGGCGGTGGCGGCGCCGACACAGGGCGCTGCGGCGCCCGTGTCGTGGGCGGCCGCGGCCGCGGCTAAGCCGGCGGACGCGTTGAAGGCGAAGGCTACCGCTGCGGCTTCGGTGGCGGCGGCGGCCTCGGCTGCGGCGGCTTCCGCCGCTTCGAAGGCGGATGCCGCCGCGAAGCTGGCGGCGGATGAGGCGGCCGCGGAAAAGGTGTGTTGTTGTTGTTGGTGGTGGTGGCGGTGGTGGTGGTGCTGGTGGTTGTTGTCGTGGGGCTTGAAGTGTTTTACGTCGCGTGTCCGCTTTTCGTTGTCGGACTACGACGACGACGATCTTGTCTGCTTTATATAATGTCGTGTCGCGTGATGGAACTGGACAAGGCGGCACTGTAATATAACTTGCCCGCGTGGTGGTGGCGGTGCTGGTGGTGGCGGGCTCGAGCTATATTACGTAACGTGTCCGCTTTTTGACGCTCTCTTGTCTGCTTTCTAGGATATCGCGTGATGCACTGGAAAAACGGCAACTTTTTACGTAGATATCCGCGCTTTGTTGTCTGACGCTCTTCTCTGCTTTGTGTATGTATGCGGTACCGTGTGATGAACTCGACAAAACGACACTTTGTACGATCGTGTTCGCGCTATGTTGTTGCGACGCTCTTCTCTGCTTTTCTATCTCGCGATGAACTGGACTGCTTTCACATGAAGTAATGATAATTATCGGCCGCTGACGTTGATCCCAACTTCTTGCTAATGCACCGCTCTTGGCGGAATTGTAAGGACCGTTCGCTCTTCATATTTCTGTCTAAACGGTCCTTATATTTCCGACCGGAGTGCTACTGATGAAGGCGTTTTTCAGTCGATCGCCCGTAATACTATTTCGCAACACCAACCAGACGTACACCACCAGACCCAGATGTATAGACCATAATATAACAAGAAACCGCTGGTAACTGCTACGAGTACCAGTATATTAATCTACTATTAATAGTAGGGCCGGCATGAAACCGTATCGTAGGAAACGGCGTCCATTGGTTGTCAAGTTACGTGCAAACCCACGGTTTAATTGTCACAGATAAGACACACGCTCCCTGAATTCTGCTGCCTCAGTTTGGTCTCCTCAAATACACAGGATGTATACATGCTGCTTGAGGACATATAAAACCCGTAAGTACGCGCGATCGAAGTATCACACTCAGCTAGCAAAGATGAGTTTCGGCGAAATATTCGATCTCACAGCTGTTGTTTTTTAATTTTCATAAATTCGTGTCATGTCTTCTTTTTTTTTTGTTCAGGCCGCTAAGGTTGCTGCCGCCGAAGCGGCGAAAAAGAAGGAAGCGGAAGAAGCCGCAGCGAAGGCCAAGGCCGTGGCTGACGAGGTTTGTCCGCATTTTGTTTTTGTTGTTCATGGTGTCGATGTTGTTGCTTTTTTTCTGGTTGCTTTTGTTCGTACATACCTGGTACGTGTGTATTTGTTGTTCGCTTTTGTTTATGGTGTTGTTGCTTTTTTCTGGTTGTTTCTCTGTTCTGTTTCCTTGTTTTGCTTATTTTACAAGGTTTTTTGTATTATTTTGTTTGTCTGCTTTTCTTTTTAATATTGTTCCCCGTCGTCTTTTTTTTCTGTCCCCTTCTTTGGGTGGTGGTGGTGTGATGGCGCTCCCTCCGGTATATTTTCTTGTATAATATATATATATATATTTTAATACTACTGTTCCCCCCTCTTTTTGTTTCTGTCCCCTTTTTTTGGGTGGTGGTATATACGACGGCGCTCCCTCCGGTATATGACGACGGCGCGCTCTCTCCGGGTAGCAGCAGAAGAAGCAGGCCGAGTTGAAGAAGAAGGAGGAGGAGGCCAAGGCCAAGCGGGAGAGCGACGCCGCCGTTGCCGCTGCTACGGCTGCTGCTGCTGCCGCCGCCGTCGCCGAGGCTGCCGCCGCCGTGGCCGCTGCAGCAAAATTGGAGGCTGACGCTAAGGCTAAAAAGGTGAGGAAAATGGGGGTGTATGTACTTCATATTCATGCATGGCCGTAGTCGTATGACCATGGACCCTCGCATCCCTACAATGCCGGGACGGAGCACGTCGGGGTTTTTTCACCCACCAGGCAGACATTGATTGCTTGCAACAAGCGCGAAAGACGCCGCGAGGTTGTTCGGCGAGTCGCATGAAGGGTGAGCTGCATCCTACTACGCTACGAGGCGGACTATTAGGGAAGACCATAGTAAATAGGACCAAGTATTGTTAGGAAAACAAGAGAAATATAAAGTTTTTTGTGTGTTCTGTAGGCCCTATTTACTATGGACTTCGTAATACATGTAGTTAAATCCAGTAGGTTCGCCACTTGGACAATTTTCTCGGGGTGTTCGATCCTCCGCTGAACCCGTCCGCCGACCACCGTGTCGCCGTTCGACCTTGTGTGCGTTGGTGCATCCCGGTAGGTAGGTCAGTCGGTCAGTTTGTCACTTCAGTCATCTCGGAAAAGGGGTCCCATTTTTTTTTTTTTTTTTTTTTTTCCCCGTCACGGTGTAAATCAGAAACTCGCGTTTTCTCTCGTAATTACTTTACCATCTTTGGCCGTTTTGGGGTATATACCGTAGGCCCTATTTACTATGGCCTTCCGTAATACAGTAGTTAATATCCAGATAGTTCGCCACTTGGACACTTTTCTCGGGGTGTTCGATCCTCCGCTGAACCCCGTCCCGACCACAAGGGTGTCCGTCCCGACTTGTTGTGCGTTGGTGATCCGGCGAGACTATTATGTTACAGTGGAACATGGTAAATAGGATCAAATATTGTTAGTAAAGGTAGGTATCTACGTATATTGTTTTTTGTTTGTACCATAGGTCCTGTTTACTATTATTGATTTATTTTTCCCATCCCATTCATTATCTTCGCACTTCCGTCTTTCTCCCTCCCTAGTCGTAACTCAGATCCGGGGTCACAAAGTAGGCTCCTCTCCCTCCTCCCCCACTACGGTTCTTGCCTTGGTTTTTATCGCGAGAAGATTTCAGCACTTTCTTCCCTCGTCATCTTTCGTCGAATTTTGCTTACCCACGCTATAAATATGCGCTCTCGACAGTCGGTGTCATTTGAGAATAAAAACCTCCATGGGGATAATCGAACCCTCGACATCCGGCCCTGCAGGCTTCGTGGCTACCAGTTAGACCACCGGGGCGACCGGCCTTTGCGGGCATAAAATAGAAACTCGCGTTTTCTCTCGTAATTACTTTACCATCTTTGGCCGGTACATATAAGCTCTTTTTGATGTTAGTATAATACCAGAGTTCACACTGGAATTAATTGGTGGCCAGAGAGTATATACGTAGTGTTACACTTTGTGAAGAAAACGAAGGGATTGCGGTCGGGAAATCGCGTAGGGGGCGGGAGGGGGGCTGTATTTATTCTCTCTTGTGATTACGGACTGGAGAAATCACGAGCGTTTTAACATTCTGGCTGGGAATATATATATAAGGACTGTTTGTCCATTCGTATTTTATCCGAAGGGTCCTTGTTGTTTTTTGACAGATTGGTATGTAAGAACAATAAGCACCGGTCGGAGGGGTGTGTGTTCGCTTCCAAGGGTTTTGTTGTGGGCGGAGGGAGCGGTGGCGTCGGATAATGGTTTCGTGGGTGTCGTGGGGAGGGGGAGGTGGCGGCGGGCGGTAGGTAGGTAGGTAGGTAGGTAGGTAGGTAGTTGAAGATGCGTGAAAAAAGCAGAGAGGGACAGTCGTCGTGCAGCTTGACACAGAAAAAAGAGCGAATGACCAAAGACCAGAGAGGGAGAAAGAGAGATGAAGAGAGATGATCACTGCTGTACGAGACACATGCGGTTTAGAAAAGACGAGATAAACTGGCTGATGCAGGTGTCAGTAAGATGTACCAGGTAGTCTATATCATACGTGCCTTTAGCCAAAAGCCAGAAACACACGAAGAGAGAGGGAGTGTACTGCAGTGACACAATCCAGAGCCTCCTGGAGCAGGCAGAGAGGCTGTATACGTAGACTAACAGACCACTCTCTGGGCGTAAGGACCGCTTGGTCTTCATATGTATACCACAACAATCCTTACATTTTCCGTCCGGACTTTAGTATGTAGGTATCGACAAGAAAAGACTGACGTGCAGGCAGTACGCATTTAGTAGATACGTCTTATATCACACCTGGTACTTTTTTTCGGCTCGTTACTATCTGCTTTAAGGCTCGTATTTATACCACAACGCTCCTTGCTTACATTTTGGTACAAGGTACTCAAGAGTATTTGGGCCTTCAGTACCGCTCATACTACAAGATGTCGACGGGTAGAAAGGAAGGTTTAATGTGAAGAACACACACACACATACTGCAAGTACTCCCTAGTATTTAGGCCACCAGTACTCTGATAATCTCAGTACTCCGGAAGTACGAAAAATACTCGATACTCCCGCGTATACTCGGAGCATCTGTGCAAGGTTGGTATTATTAATAGTTACCAAGAAAATACTGAGATAGACTTGACTGTCCTACGTGGGCCGATCTAAATTCCCTATTTTTTTCACATTTTTTTTTCTTCTGCTCGTTATTTGCCTCTCTGCCTCAGGCTGCGGCAGAGGCGAAGGCGGCTAAGGAGGCGAAGGAAGCGGCTGCGGCTGCTGTGGCGGCGAAGAAGAAGGAGGACGAGGCTAAGGCTGCCAAGGCAAAGGTGCGCGCGCTATTTACGCCATGGGAGATAATTAATTACCCTTGGTGCTCTGGGCATGCGATGATCTTCACGGTATACTACTACGGAGGACCATAGTAAATAGGACCAAATTTTGTTACTAAAAATATTCAAATATATGGGTTTTTGATTGCACCGTAGGTCCTATTTACTATGCTCCTTGCCCGTAATACTATATCCCGAAATAGAAGCACCGTTTTCAGTTAATAGTAGTGTATAAATGTGCTTATATTTAGGGACATAGTGGTTCGGAGTATATGTATATGGG
>MEHQ01004545.1:0-56688 GCA_008828725.1 Saccharina japonica
CTTCCGAGTGTCTCGTTGGTTCCGCGAGACCTGAGTCCTCCAAACTTAGGGCTCAGGTTCGGACCAGGGTGTCAAGCGCGAGCATCGTGTTATCGTGAGTCAGCGTACTTCGCCGGCTGGATAATCGGTACTGCTGCTGTACACGTGCCTCTCTTTCTATACGTTCTATACGACAATACATAGATGCAGACGATGAGAAGCGTGCCTTTCTTTCTATACATTGATGAAGATAATATAAACCGTTGGTCAAGTGTGAGCAAAGAGACGGAAGGGTAAATAAAGGCTTGCTGTGCTGCTGGCTGCTGCTTCCGAGTGTCTCGTTGGTTCCGCGAGAGTTCGGCTTGAACAACGCCCAACTGCCAACAACCTGCTTAATTTGATGCTGCTGCACACATCGTTATGATATGCATAAAGTGACATTTTACATACAGCAACCAACTGCAGCAGCAACAGTGGAGCTGCTTGCTGTGTTGGCAATGCTTGATGTATGCCAAATACAGCAGATATAGTATTGAAGTGTCTTGCTGCTGCTTGCTGTAGGTACAAGTGCTGCCTGCTGCACTGCTTGCTTTTACTACTGCTGGTAAGCAAAATCGTTCGTTGTGCTTTCCGCTCCTATTGTACTATAACTGTGCTTGCTGTAGGTACATGTATACGTACTGTTTGCTGGCTGTGGTACTTTAAAATATGATTAATCCTACGTATGACTATTGCGGAAATATACAAACACGAACCGTGACAAAAAACAGCTGGCATTTTCGCGAATCCTGGCATTGGTCATAAATTACTACAGTACAGTACAGGACACCTAACAAAAAACAGGGAAAAATCTGGATTTCTTATTGGAGAGAGGCTGCTTTCTACACTAATTTCGAGATAACGACTCCCGAATTTCTTATTTTCCTCGATATCTCAGCCTGGATTTCTTATTAGCCTGTTTCTTATTAGGTGTCCTGTCCTATGCTCGTACATACAATGTTTGCTACTTCTTACTGCCATCTTACACAGGGTATGCTGTACGTACACGTATACGCTGTTTGCTGTGGCACCTAAGTACTGTCATTCCTCACGAACAAAAAAACAAAAAAAAATGGCGACGAAAAATCTGACACTTTCGCGAATCTTGACATTTTTTTTTTACAAACTTCAGGGCCTGTCTTATTATTATCGAGCAATTAAAAAATGAAAAAAAAAATGATAATACTCGTAGACAGTTTCGGAAAAAGTTTTTTTTTTTCCAGAATGAAAATATTTCCAGAATCAGAGGAAAAAATCACGTATCGTTCTGGTTTTGCTCCCAAATCCAGAACCAGAGGAGTTTATTGGACTCTCGTTCTGGAAACTCAAGTTCCGGTTCAAAACCAGAATGAACAGGGAGCAAGATGTGCTATATCAGTGTTTTAGTGTAGAGAGGGCTCTGATGTGAATCACACACACACCCTCACACACACAGCGCTCCGACCAACAAACAAAACACACACCATACCACAGCAGTAGCTAGCCACAGCAACAGCAGCAGCAGCGAGACACGCATGCAGCAGCGAACGTCCGCAAGCATGTGGGCCCCCTCCTCGAAGGCTCGAATCGGTGCTGGCATGCCACATGGGCAAAGGAGAGGAGAGCTGGGTAAGGGGGTGGTGCTGGGTGCTGGGGAGAGAGAGTAACACACCCTCACACACACAGCGCTCCGACCAACAAACAAACCACACACCACACCACAGCAGTAGTAGCTAGCCACAGCAACAACAGCAGCAGCAGCAGGAGCGAGGCACGCATGCAGCAGCGAACGGCCGCAAGGATGTGGGCCCCCTCCTCGAAGGCTCGAATGGGTGCTGGCTTGCCACATGGGCAAAGGAGAGGAGAGCTGGGAGAGGGGGTGGGTCTGGATGCTGGGGAGAGAGAGAGGCTCGCCGAGATGGCCAGCTACAACGACAAAGAGGCACAAGGGCCATCGAACCTGCGGGAATCGTACTTAGGTTGACGCAGTACTGAAAGCGTTACTCGCCGTGCACTGCTGCTGCTGCTGCTGCGTGCTTTGTTGCTCTGGCAGCCTCGGCACAAGCCTGCGGTTGGCAGGGTCGTCGATTTCGCCACCTAGCGCACGAGCAGTTGAAAATGTGAAATACCTGGTACCTGCCAAGCGAATTCGCACACACCCAGAGCTACAACAGTATGTGGGAGTTGATTTTGACCACTAAAACAGAGCCACTGCCTTCTTTTATGCTTGGCCCGACCTCAGATACGTAGGTCCTGGCCACACGCTGCTGCTGTTGTTGCTACCGCTGCGTGCTTCGTCGCACAGACAGTCTGGTTATATCTGTGTAGCTATAGCTGCCTGACGCTGCTTGCTGCTGTTCGTTCGCTCGGCCAAATGCAAAAACAAAAAACACACAAAAAAAATGTTTTTGAAACCTCTCTGCACGCGGCCGGTTTTTACACCAATCAGCACGAAACGTCATGTTGTCATTTCGCTCTGGAAAAAAAAAAATCTTCCGGTGCTGGCAATGTTTATTCTGATTCTGGAAAATGTAAAAAATATTGCCGAAACTGCCTAATGACGAACAGTCTTTTGTTTTTTGATAAAAACGCGCAGTTGAGTCCAAACAACAGCCAACTTCATCTGAAACAAAAACGAAAATGCTCGCAAGAACTCGCGGTGCAACTTCTTCTTCGAATCACGGAATAGCTCAACCGCCACTGAATATGGACTCGCGGCGAATGCACCCAACGACGCAACTGGACCCCTGAGAGCAGGCGGTGCTGGTGGTCCAACCCGCTCCCTCGGGAAGGCCCTGGAAGTTGTGTTTGGGTCCTCGCCGTTTGTCGGCAGACATCGGGCCGCTCTCTGGCGCCCCCATTGCAAACTATATCGCCACAGCCACCTCTTGACCCCCTGGGTTCTTGCATAGGCACAGCTTGGTTATACCCTACCCATATATGCTGGCTTTGATGGCGCACAAGCCCTGCAGCAGCCCCACGCACTACTCCACCCACCGTGGGCTCGCGAACCGGCCATCCTATGTTCCTCTCGGAAATGATATCGCTTAATCAGATGATATTGCACCCCTTTTATTTAAAATAAACCCTCTGGCAATTAAAAGAATAAAAAAACAAAACTGAGTTTTCGGGATCTGTGGTCGTCCGGGGACATCCGGGCTGCTACATCCCCGGGTTTGCTAGGTGGATATGGATCTTAGCGTATAACGGATATTGCTACTTGCTGTAGATCATCGCCCACAGCAGGCCCTTCTTGTTCTACTTCTCCTTCCTCTTCTGGAGTCCTCCGGCGGGGAGGGGACCCTCTGACTAGGCTCTGCCCGGGTTCTGCCTGGGTTTTTCTGGGTAATAATTCACGCATCTTATCTCTCGTCAGCTAGGGTGACGAACTCTCTCGAGTGGTACAGTATTATGCTGGCCTTGAGCTGAGCTAGGTCATCCGGGGCTTCCCAAAATACTGCAGTATTCGAGGGGTAAACCGCTTGTCGCAAGAGATTTTTCGAGTTTGAGGGTTGGGTGTGTGTATCTTTCGGTCAGGTATCGGTCGAGAGGGTAATTCGGTCATCTTCGGTATATATCTACAGCAGTACAAGTCTTCGGGTCTTCAGATATATATCTACGAGGTCTTCGTGCTCCAGGTGGAGCTAGTTTTGCTTACTGCTGCAAATATATCTACAAAACAGGTCAGGGTTGAAAGATACGCTTCAGGATACATCTTGGGTACAGGTACTATACGAGCCAAGCTCATACCCGTCGGCATTTTTACTAGACTTGGGTGCGAGATATTTGTCATCGAGGAAGTGGTGCAAGCTTGGGGCGATCTACTCCTCGAGTGGAGGGTCAGCTTCTTCGAGCTTAGTTGGAGCACCACCCAGCTTTTTGTCTACGAGTACGAGGTACGAGTGCAGTAAAATTTGTCAACAAAATATATCTTGAAAGATACTGACGGGTGGAAATTGTCGACATACCTGGTATCTTGTACGGGAGAGGTGAGAGGCAAGGCCAGCCCTACGTAGCTTTGCTTTGTATTTGCCTTGTAGCTAGGCATAAGCTTGTAGCTCGGTATAAGCATGACAGACACGGGAGTCAACTCTGGTGCGCGTAGGGTTCGTGTCGGCAGCGAAAGTGCCGGTAGTTCTGTTGCAGATATCGATGACACGCGTTTTCTTGGTATTAAAAATCCCAGGCAAGGAAATTCTGGTTCTCGTGCGGGAATTCCCGGTGAAGCTCGTCGAGTATGTACAAGATCGCATAGCCGGTCGATGGCTGATAGCCGACAGGGTACTAGTGCTGCTAAAAATCGAAGCGCTTCTGTAGATAGCAGCTCACCGAGCCATGGATGACCGACAGGGTGCTACTGCTGCTGAAAATCGAAGCGCTCCTATAGATAGCAGCTCACCAAGCCATGATATCCATGAAGAGTCGGCCAGAGCGTCAATCAGACGTAGGAGTGATGATGTCGAAATCCCTCCCACATACAGCGCTCAATCACAACATGCTTATGACTTTGAGCTGATTGCCTCTGCTGTGAGAAGTGGCATCGCTCCTGCAAGGAAAAAGCTCCCAAAGTTACTAGGTGCAGGCGAAAAAGATATTCGTGTGTTCCTTGATTCGTTGGATGAGATGGAAGACTGGCGTGATTGTCCTATCCGAGATCGAGTGCCGGGGTTCTTACTACAACGAGTATGCCTAAAAACAGGATATACAGGTGTTGAAGCTCGCATATCTGACGAAGACTTATTGGAATGTCTTCATGCAGGTGCATATCCTAAACGAGCGCTAAACCTTATATCTGTGAAATAATCGCTTAGCACTGTAGCTCGTTCGGTTAGTGCTGCGACTGATGCTGCTGACATGCATCGGTTTGTTGAGACGCTGTTTGATGCCATGTGCAAGTTCGTTGCAGAGGTTGGAACTGTAGATTTTTTCATGGTTGGCGGAAATGTTCGAGGATCTTGGAAATCGGCACCAGCACAGCTGTTCACGAGGATATTTTTGGATGCAATATCACCTGACGTCTTCAGGCATGCATGCACCTCCCAACTAATGGATAACGACGCGTTATACTCTCTACCCCTTGATTTATTCTTAATGGTGGAACGTGAAATTAAATGTTGGCCGAAAACACACCGGTTACTTGTACATTTGTCGAGGTTTGTTGAACGTACGAGGTACAAGGATACACTGGTTACTCTTGGACAGTAAATCGGAATTCTCACCGAAATTTCTCTACGACTATGGGTTCTCAATTCGGTCAGAGCCGTAACACTGGGATTTCTTCTAATTATCAGCGGAATGACGGTTTCGACCGCCGTGCAAATTATGAGACCCCTGCTAGTTTTTCCCCTCATCACAGCCAGCAAGATGTCGACCATGCTAAAAATTCACAGAACCGTGCTGGCTTTTCTTCTAGCCACAGCCAGCGAGGTGAAAACTACGACCGTGGTCACTATACAACCATAGGATATGATACGATTTCGATGGCTGATACGAATGGATATTCTTATTGTGGGAGTCGAGGATACGAGGGTTCTTTTGTGGATACTAGCTCTGATTTCTGTCCCACGAGAGTGGCTGGAGTCACTGACAGGCGTGGTGGTTACTTAGGTCAAACTGTTCAGCGTCAGGTCAGCCATGGAGCGCGAGGGGTCGGAGGCACGCATTTTTCTTCTGGACGTTATATCAACCCTACTTCTGTACCCAATGAACTTTCCGGATCGGCGAGTCCATCGATTAAACGCTTCGAACCTCAAGATTTTCGTCAACACCTGCGTCGTCGTCCCTCGGCTGATACCGCACACACTTCGTGTGAGCCTGTTTCTTCTCATGGTCCGGATGATACCTTAGTTGGTGGTACTTCAGGTTGTGGTGCTATGTTGCATCCTGCAAATAGTGATGCGAGACTGTTTACGGCTGTTACTAGTAACGTCAACATGGTGCATGATCAACATGTTCCTACGATGGAGGGGCGAGGGGATTCAGCAGCGACGGACACTGCTGCTGTTGCTACTGATGTTCCGGATATGTCTACAGTTATTGATGAAACGTCCTTGTCTGGAAATTTGCGTAACCATCAATATCGATCTTGTGAGACTGCTTTTACCCGGGGTTCAATTCATATCGTTCGTCGTGTTCCAGATCGATTTGTTATCGCTCCTTCTGTTACATTGGCATTTTCTTCTGAGGAGTCCGCAAAGACGGATGATGTGGATGTATGTGAGGAGTCTGAGATTGTTGTAGACGCATCTGTCGTCGTTTCTTCTGCTGAACTGGTGACTGTTTCTGAGGAGAAGGTAACGGAGGATGTGGATGTGTGTGAGGATTCTGATATTGTTGTGGACGTACCTGTCGTCGTTCCTTCTGCTGAACTGGTGACTTTTCCTGAGGAGACGGTAATTGGGAGTGTGGATGTATGTGAAGAGTCTGAGATGGTTGTAGAAACCCCTGTCGTCGTCCCTTCTGCTGAACTGGTGACTGTTTCTTAGGATAAGGTAACGGAGGATGTGGATGTACGTGAGGATGCTGATATTGTTGTGGACGTACCTGACGTCATTCCTTCTGCTGAACTGATAACTGGTCCTGAGGAGATATTATTGAGAGTGTGGATGTATGTGAAGAGCCTAAGATGGTTGTGGACATACCCGTCGTCGTTCCTTTGGCTGAAAAGGTGTCTGTTCTTGAGGAGACCGTAACGAAGGATGTTGATGTATGCGAGGAGTCTGAGGTTATTGTGGACACAGCTGTCGTCGTTTCTTCTGCCGATCTGGTGTCTGTTTCTGAGGAGGCCCCAATGGATGTGAATGCATGCGAGAAATCAGAGAGTAGTAGGGATATGTCTGTTGTGACAGATTTTGATTCGTTACAGACAACAACTCGAAAGGATGCTGTTCCTCCTGGGCCCATTAAACCGAAGACAGGTGCTGAACCGGGAGTTCTTTTGCGATCGACCGAAGTCGGGCTCGAGGATCTTGTTATTCAAATTCGCGTTGAATCTGACAGCGAGTTGCAAACGAAAGAGGTTTTGAGGGCAAAGCCCATGGTGACGCTGGCCATGGCGGGGTAAAGGAAGAAGTGTTTGCCCATGGTGTGAACGGTTCCTGTGCTGGGAGAAAGGTTGTTGTTGAATCGACAGCATAATTGCCGGTGGTCGTGTTTGCTTGTATGAAGGCTGAACCTGTACCTCCTAGCTCGAGCCCTCTACTAGCTGCGCCTGACTGATGTCTTGAAGCCACGGCAGGAAGAAGCTGGTGAGTCACTTCTAATCTGTGTGTTGCTATTTGTATGACCGGATGTATGTGCGTTTGTGAAGTGGTATTTCCTGGTATGTCTAACTGAAAATATATACTAAGGTGATGCAGGAGATATCGCAGGACATTATTGAGTGTTGCTGTGAGGCTTACCATGTGAAACTCAAGCGTTTATCGTCCAAAGTTTGCTGTGAATTCCACCTGACGCTCAATAAAGCGATGTGTGGTCCCCTAGCGTTCTATCACGGGTGTATGCCATTGGTAGTAATTTTGTCGACACGGATGATGATGCTGATCGTGATTTTTTTCATCTCCCTTCGAGTTGTATTTTTTGTCGGTTATGGTCGCCGGCTGTCCCTGTCTTCTTTTTTCTGTCGTTTTCCCCAAGTCCCTTTGGCCCTGTGGGTTCGCTCTGGGGGGGAGCTGTGGTCGTCCGGGGACATCCGGGCTACATCCCCGGGTTTGCTAGGTGGATATGGATCTTAGCGTATAACGGATGTTGCTAGGATGTTGCTACTTGCTGTAGATCATCGCCCACAGCAGACCCTTCTTGTTCTACTTCTCTTTCCTCTTCTGGAGTCCTCCGACGGGGAGGGGACCCTCTGACTGGGTTCTGCCCGGGTTCTTCTGGGTTCTTCTGGGTAATAATTCACGCATCTTATCTCGCGTCAGCTAGGGTGACGAACTCTCTCGAGTGGTACAGCTTCATGCTGGCCTTGAGCTGAGGTAGGTCATCCGGCGCTTCCCATAGATCTCTACTGCTATTTTTTGCTGTTTGACCAATGAGGCTCGATTGTTCTTTAAATCTGCTTTTCGTTTTATTTTAATTTTATATTTTCATTTTGTTTTCGCTCGATACGACAAGCCGTCAGCAACATCGATTTGACGATGCGCGACGAAACGGGTTTTGTCTGGTGATTTATAACCCCAATTTATGGAATCATTTTGCTTTTTTGAGGAAGAATTCCTCAGTTACAACTACGAGTACCACAATTTTTGGCGGGTGACCGCTATTCATGACGAGTGATAGTTATGTCCCTGTCGCATGCCAGCTTGCGTCACCTGACGGGAACCACCCCACTCCCCGAAGGGAAGCCTTGTATGTATAGTTCTGTTTGTGAGTTTTCGCACTTTTCGCAACTTCCCTCTTCGCGCGAGCGCTTTTCGGCAGAGCGCTAAATACCCCGACACGCGAGACCAGGCCGGACACATTAGTCGAGGTTTGGGCTCGATCCGAGCTCTGTGGCTCGCGTGGCGGACGCTCAAAGTATTTTTTCCCGCGGGAGCGGATAAGACGATTTCCACGGTTTCTCTGCGTGAGGCCCTGTTTTTGTTCAGTCGTGCGTTTTTCGTGCGTTTCTTGCCGAGAGCACGGGGAGCACACACTAACGGCAGCAGAACCGCAGAGAGCATGTTACAAACAGTACAACCTCAATGTTACAACCCTGCCGCCCAGCAGCAGCAACAGCTAGCAGCGGGATTCATGACCATTTAGACGTAAAAACAAGACAAAAAGTGTCCCGAGCTCGCGTGTGGTCTACAGCCGGGAGAATAAATCTTCAGGAAATCAGCCAATCCGCGAAGCCGAATAAAGACGCACGTCACCGAAAAAAAACTGTTTATACCACAGCATTCTAAAAAAAATGGAAAAACAAAAGCCCTGCATAGAGAGCACGGAGCACGGAGGCAGCCACGTTGTTGCTGCTGTGCTCTCGCTGCTTGGATGTGCGCATCATGACCAGGCCCGGGGCGCAGAGTAGGAGCGTACACGCAGACGCGCGAGCGAGAGCAAATCGCGCTTTTAGGGTGGCCCTTTGAGATTGGTAGCCGGCAGTACGACAATACTACCCCCCCGCATCGTGGGGATCACGTCGAAGACTGACCTTGCTTGCAGCTGCTGCATGATACCTTGCATGTATACTGGTGGTATAACAGCAGTACACCACCATATCTCTTGGTTTGCCAGGATGTACCTCGCCAATTCTCTGTGAGGCCGACAGCACTCTCCATAGGAGTGTGCCCAAGCTCTAGCTCAGGTGCAACTTACTGCTGTGGCGTGCGCGGCTTGGATTGGCACACGCATCACTCTGTCAGTGGCCACAGTCGGCGGCTGAGACACTTCTCCGAGCTCCTCCTGAACAAGTACCAATCTGTCTCGAAATATAAACACCACTTTATATTTATAATCAAATAATGAAAGATTCTTATATTTCGGGACAGAGAGGTATGCACGAAGTATCGATAAGTATATTTCTGTCCGTAAACGTAAGGACCTTTTTATATTCATATTTACGATTAACCCGTCCTTATATTCGCAGACAGAGCGGTATCGCAGATATTCTCATCATTTTCCCGCACTCGTATGACACAGCAGCAGTGAGTCATGCTCGCGGGAACTTGCCTCCCGTAGCATAAGGCACGGCCACAGACGCTCTTCGCTGCCGCGATAACACCAGGTGTAATGGCAATAGCTAGGCGTGCGGCCTCGCCCGGATCTGGCGCCGTTGGCCCGATACAACGAAGGCAATATGTTTTTGTTTTATTTCTGCCCCGATGAGCTTGCAGTTTTTTTTCTTTTTTCATCCCACGGGTTTCCCAGGAAGAGCACCAGCTTCTGAGCACAATTTCTCGCCAGCTATCTCATGAATTCGAGCGTGGCTTGTTTTGCCGCTTGCGCCAACTCCTTGTAAAGGGCAAGGCACTCATGAACTTTACAACCATTTCAATTTGGTCTGGCCAGAGAGATAGATACGTTCATCTCCCCAAAATCCACGTTTTCCCGTACATTTACCGTCTGAAAATAAACTGCAGATCGAAAAACATGCCGCCGTCCTGTCGGTTCCCACCCTATTAACGTGTAGGTCAAACTTCATCGCCTGATTCGTTTTCAGTGTCAAGTTATTCGTAATACACTGCCATCCTTCAATGTAGTCTAAAATCAAGTTAAATTGGGCGGTGGCAAATATTTTTCAGACGCATTTCTTTCCATACTTTTTTTTCGGTTTTGTCAATAGACCGGACACTGTTTTGGGACATTTCGTCTTGAATCCTGCCTCTAACAGCAGCGACGCGACAGCATCTCTGACGTTGTGCAGTCGTATGTTTATGACAGGGATCCATGGGCATGCTGCTGCATCAGGTGTGCCCACTACGCAACGAGGGATCTCACCGCATCGAGTTTTTTACCGCACCAGTTGGTCCGAAAATGTAACAAACGTTTCGTGCATTTTTTCAAATCCAAAGGGTGGTCACATTTCCGGGCATAATGGTACATGTAGGGTACCAGGTAACCTGGTGCGTATCATGCGTCCTCTACGTCGTCAGATGCAACCACAGCAGGGGTGTCAATCTACCGAGTGGTGCTGCTTCTTGCTCTCGCTCTGCTGTATTGCGGCGTACAAATCATGAGACAATAACTAGCAGGCGCAGTATGATGATACTGGAAATGCTACTAGTACAAGGTGCTGCTGCCTCTTTCTGCGGCTTACGCTGGATGTGTATGAACACATGAGCACGCACCAAAGCGACAGCATGTATCATGTACGTGTGTTGTTTCAGGGTTGCTGTACCAGCATACAAAAGCACACATGTGCGCAAACACCAGGTGCGCGTACTCTACAGCATTACGACGTATTACACCAGTATTGCTGCTGCTTCCTGCTGCAAGTAGTGGATAATTTATTTTTCCTGCTGCATACTGCTGTTGTTATTCCTATTGTTGTACGATAGATCGAAAGCGACAGCATGTACCATGTACGTGTGTTGTTTCAGGGTTATTGTGTCAGCATACGCACAAACGTGCGCACACACCAGGTGTACATACTCTACAGCATTACGACGTATTACGGCCGTGTTGCTGCTGCTTCTTGCTGTAAGACTTACACAATAAGTACGTGGTGATTCCTGCATACTGCTGTTGTTGTTACTCCTGTTGTTGTGCGATCGATCGAAAGTTGGATCCTCACTTACGTACTGCTGTACTGCTGCCGCGCATCGTGTGTGGGTGAGATGGTGGGTGGGTGGGTGTTTGGGTACGTGGGTGGGTTGGTACGTGGTTGAGTGCTGTCGTGTCTGCGCTGTCCCTGATTTGTGTCGTATTACCTTTACCCGCCAGTACGATACAGCAGCACCATGCTCCTCACCTACGCACTACTGTACTGCTGTACTGTTATCGCGCGTGGTGTGTGGATGGGTTGGTTAGGTGGGTGGATGGATGCTTAGGTGGGTGGCTTGATACGCGCTTGGGTCCTGTCCTGTCTGTGGGTGGGGACTACTGTCGTGCTGCCCCCGCTTTTTGTTTTGTACTTCTGTTGGGCCGCTACAAGGGCTTCGCATAGATGCCGGCGACCGGATAGGAATTTTTTCATAGTGTAACGACCTCTCGCAGCTACAGTACCTGCCCATCTGCCCCAAAATACGTACCAGGTACTAATATTTGTTATGGTCTGCTATATACCGGCCCCGCTTTGGCATACCACAAATATATATTTTATATGTATAGGTACCAAATGGACTTTTTCCCGGAATAGTTTCACTTTTCATCTCCGGCCGCGGGTCTTTTCTCGCGCTATCGGCTGCGGGACACGCAGGGGGGCCGCGAGTACACCACGACGCAAGTGCGGATCCCGGTCGAAGCCCATGGGGCGTGCTTTGGGCCTTCGAAGTCGCGAAATCTGGTAAATAACTCAGAGGAGACGTTCCGACTTGACACCGCCTTGCAGCCTCATGAAAAACCTGCCGTACGTTTTTTTTTTATCCGTGTGAATTTGGATGGTTCATTTAGGACACGCCGCATGAACGGAACGCACACAGAACGCACCACGCACGAGACAACAAGGACCACACCCACATGAAACGAGGCACACATCTAGCGCCATGCATCAGTAGTAGTTATCACATTCTTGCATGCGTCTGCACTCAATCGGTTGTGTACAGCAGTAGCAGTTGTACGAGATGCTTAAAAAATTACACTCGCATTCTTAATGTAAATTTGTAATTTGGTTCCAATATTATTTTGAAATCTACGTAGAGTACACACACATACATGCACAGATCTACGAGTACGTATATATGTACAACAGCAGTACGTATATCATATCTAGCTCTCTCTTATCTACGAGCGTTAGGCCGATCTACACACGTACGATTACAAGTACTTTGGTACAGTAGGAGGACTACTGCTGCTGTACTTTACGGGAACTAGTGTCTACAGTAAGTAGTCTAGACTACACACTACAAAGCAGCCAAGGCGCCCCTTATCCAACAGCACAGCAGTACAGCAGAAGAAGCTGCAGAACACGCAGCAGCCCGCCGCTGTTCAGATTTTCGCGTTTCTGGCGGCTGTTGTTGTTGTGTCCTGTATGCGTGCGCCGGGCCCGTAGTAAACAGCTACGAGTAGCAGGAGGAATCCAACAGATCTAGTTGTGACAGCTCCGAACAACGAGTACTGCTTTGCTGTGTTCTGTCTTTCATTATGTTTGCCTGTGTGTTTGATGCATGCGATTCCGGCTTGCACAGCATTCGCATCCCCAGCACGGCGTGCGCCCACTTGTGCTTGCACTGCATCTATAGCGGCATGCGCATTTTCTTCTGCCCGGGTTTGCGCAGCAGCCAAAGCCGCCTGAACGTCGTGCGCAGCAGCAACCCGAATAACCTCAGCCTCCGGCGACTTGCTCTCCTCGGACATACTGGGAACTCAAAACTAGTCTGTATCACACCCTGGACCTGTAGCTCTGACTGTGCTGCACTGCGCTATCACGTGCAGGTCACAACTACGAACTTGACCAGGTGTATATCACGGGCTACGATTCAGACTACCATGTATTTCTGCATTCATCTGATTGGCCAAACTTCTTACATACGTACAAAACTCAGATTCTCTCATTCTTCCGAGAATATTCTGCTCTGATTTCAATATCACCTCACAGCAACGATTAAAAACAACAAAACCGCTACTACCCGTCACGGGTATGTATAAAACTTCATACTCGCCGAGAATTTGGGCCCAGGGCACCCGGATATCCAGCTGTTCGACGGGCACCCTTAGACGAGTACTCGGCTGCTAAACGCGTACCAGGGTACCCGCCCAAAAGGTATTACGTACGAGTGGATATTCATATCTAGTAGTGTTCGGTATCGAGAATTATTTCAGCGGGATACGATATCTTGATATCAGCCCCCAAAATTCGGGATATTGATACGATATCTCGATATATCGTATCTTGTGATATCGCATGATACTGATATGATATCGCGATATATCGCATGATATGTGATATGTGATTTGATATATCAGGCGAAATCACACCCGACGACCCCGAAACAGTAGGCAAACAAAACTTTAACAAGACCCACCGCCGTCGGGACAGAACACAGACACAGCATGCTTCTTTCGGCAGAACACCGTCGTCGTGACACAGAACAAGCTCCAGCATGCACCGGTATTATTCCAACGATAGAGGTGCACCGTTTTTTTTCTGAGCCTCCTCTCTTGAGGAGCTCTATACTAATAGTAATTAGTCTATACTAATAGTAAGTCATTATATTAATAGTAAGTCAAAAACATATTTTGGAGGGAAATAAAAGTGCTACCTGATGAAAAATCTCCAAAAGTGTACTCTGAAAAAATATAGCGCTACAAGAATGAAAAGGCCGACGATTTTGGGTAAAGGGTAAAGGGGCTCTACTTACTTGTGAAGACAAGGATTCGGGCTGTAGAATAGTTCTGAAGTATTTTGTTTGCTTAGTAATAATATGTATATGTTGTACGAGTATTTGTTATTATATGTGCTTGGACAGCGTCCAACCGATCAATACAAGCACCAGCAAGTGCATGAATGTTAAGTTATCACTAATTATTTTCCTATACTCGTACGAAGTATATATATTTTATTTTCCGTCCCATTTTCGCGTGTTTCTGAGCACTACTCGTATGCATATTTCGTCAAGCTCCCTCCCTTTAGTGAGTCATATCCGGGGTCACTATGTCACTATACGCAATGCAGGCGCTCCTCTCTCCTCTACCTTCCCCACACACCGCCCGTGCATGCCTTCATCGTAATCGCGAGAAACGTTCAGTGTTTCCTCGGGGTCTCCTTCCCTCTTTTCCACTCGTCGCGTCGAACTCTTGTGCCTGCAACCTACAATACGCAGGCTACGCGGCGTTTCCCGGTTGTTTCAGGTTTTGATCTAGACCCGAACGCACACACACGGCATATACGACACACTGATGCGCTGCCTGAGGTATATTTACACAAAATATCGTATCGGTATCATGCGATATATCGCACGATATCGATATCGTATCGATATCATGCGATATATCGGATGATACCGGTATCGAGATATCCCGAAAATATTCTCGATATTGATATCGATATATCCCGAAAATATCGCATGATATATCGAGAATTCTAGATACGATACCGAACACTAATATCTAGGACCGGGGCGGGACTCGTCGGGCAACAGCTCTGTCATAACTATCTTCTGTATACTCAGCTGTACAGGGCAGAACAGCCGTGATAACTGCAGTACCACTGTGGGATCGATTTTGAATTTTTCAAAAAAAAGTAAGATCTTCTTCAGAAACAAAACAAGTCGTTGGGCCTGGACATAAACCTGAAGCTTATTAACACCGGGAGCCCACTAACTGTACCTCAGGTACGATATCACCTCGTGACAGTAGCTGTTTCGTTGGGAATGGCCGTCGCTACTACTTTTACAGTCTATGCCACAGGTTTGCTCCAAAAATTGAACTATGAACCATGTGCGATCTGTTTTCAACTTGCGACACCCCCGGGATTTCAAGTGACCAACATCCCGAAGGGGAATCTTGTGTGATGTACGAGTAGACAACAAAAACGTTGTGTTTTTTCCGCTTGGACGGCGGAAAACGTACCCTTTACTACGAGTAGTAATATTCAAGTAACCTCAGCTGCTAGCTCTACTGCTTTGCTGCACGCTACATGAAGCAGAAGTGTGCTGCTTCTACTGCTGAACGTTAACTGCTATGTCGCAGCAGTAGTTATTGGTGCTTGCTGCAGGTACGTAGGTACTACAATTAGTAGCTCTGCTTGTGCTGCTGCTGCTTGCCACACTGCCCGCTACTGCTTTTTACTGCTTGCTGTACTGCTGCTAGCATATACCAGGTACTGTTTTTAATGAATGTAATGCGAAAATATGTTACCACCGTTTGCTGTACGTTTGCGAGAACGACATGCTGCTTGCTAAGGTGCAAACCGCCATGTCTAACGACCGAAACATGTTAGGACAAACAACGTGACATTTTCGCCGATCGTGATATTGTTTCACAAACTATGAGAATGACAAGTTTGGGCAGACACAAGAGAAGTTGCGGTCGCGATTCGTGACAAAAATAACTTGTTTTTTATTGTGGTATTAACGCAAATTTCCTTAGACATTCAAATACACGTACGTTAGCAAAAACCGTTTTACTACGATTCCCGCTGAATGGAGAGTACGCGGTTTCCCCGTTTTCTATGACTACAGCTGGATGGCGATAGCTCGGTTTTTCGGTGGGACATGCCAGCTTGCGTCACCCAGCGGGGAAAACCCCACTTTCCGAAGGGGAGCCTTGTATGTATTGTTATGTTTGTGATTGTTTCGCACTTTTCACAACGTTTCTCTCCGCGCGAGCGCTTCTTGGCAAAACTCTAGGTACCCCGACACGGGAGGCCCGGCCGGGCACATTGGTCGAGGTTTGAGCTCGATCCGAGCTCTGCAGCTCGCGTGGCGGGCGCTCAAAGTTTTTTTCACCCGGGAGTGGATAAGACAATTTCCCTGGTTTCTATGCGTGAGGCCTTATTTTGTACGTACGTTAGAGTAAATCATAATGTCCTGTTGTTTGCCCTTCTTTCACGAGCTGATCATGAGCACACACAGGAGAGCGCCGACATATAGGTAAACCACAGGTAGAAACAGAATATGCACAGAGCACAACGTTACTTCTCTGCATACCACCAGCAGGTAACATTGTGCGTGTGTGACATGTGCGATGTACTGCTGTGGCTAGCTGTGTTTTTCCGAGCAACAGGTCCGTAATCCACCATCTATCTTTCTGTTGTGCTCACCCTGGCCTGAAATGTAAGGGTCGCTCAAATAGAAGTACCTCAACTGTTCATATATATAGTTTTGATTGTTTGTGTTTCTTTCTTGAAGCTCACTCCAGAAATCTACAAGACATCAAACATCATGCAGCGGACACAAACGAAGTCACCGCCCCGCCTAGAAGCACAAGCAGCAGACATTCCTGTGGCAGGTCCGTCGTGTACTGCTGTGGCTACTAGTGGTTGCTTCATCGGAGGCTTACATCGGTCATCAGCAATCACCACCACACCTCCCCCTCTCTCTCTTCTGCGCTGCTGCTGCTGCTGCTGCTGTGCTCGCACGATGTATGTGCGACCTGCCGTGCGTCTGGCGTTGGGTTATTTTTCACGTACCAGAAAATAATACTCTCCTGATGTTTGCCCTATATGGCTTTCACGAGCAATCTCTTCTGCGCTGCTGCCTGTGGCTGTGCTCAGATGGTGTATGTGCGGAGTGTCGTGCGTCTGCCGAGCGCCGTAACTAATAATAGTTGTGGCGTCTGGGCCATCGTTGGATATCCTAGCAGGTTTCCTACTGATATGTAGGCATGCATGCGACATTAATACCTGCTGGGATACGAACACATGATATCACTCTGCCTTTTACAACAATAACGAGCGACCTGTGTATCTTTCCGTCGCGCGAGGAAGGAGTAATAACCTCGGCCTGGAGAATTTCCAGTCGTGTGAAGAGAGCGTTGTAGCCGCGGCCTGGAGAGTTTCCCTCCGCGTGCAGAGAAAGTAGTGGCCTGGAAGCTGTCCTGCCACGCTGCTGGACCGACTACCAAAGATGTTCTCGGGTCGATGGATACGTTCGAAAGACGGGTGTTTTCGCTTTCGAACATATTGTTTAGTGTTCTGTCTTTTCGGATTAAGTTATGATACGACTAAAATATTCTCGCCGCATTTTAGAGGGTATCATGCCGGCATCCTCGGAATGGGAACGCTGGCGCGCGAGCACTTGCGGTAACTATAACGACACGGACGACAATAGATGGGACACGGAGCACGACGACCAAGGAAGTGCGCATGTGGCCCGTCGAGGGGATGGTCCAAAGTTCGATTCAGTGTGTAATATCCGCTCCGGGACTATATATAACAACAACGGCAACAGGAAGCAGCAGCAAGATGCAGCAGAGCTACTGCAAGCCGCACTACTCGAGATTGAGCGTCAGTGCCCTAAGCCCAAAGCTCCACGCTTGAAAGCGGCTACACCGGAAGCCTGTGGTGAGTTCCTTCGCCAATGGGGTGAGTTTTCGGAAGCCGGTCCTGCTGTAGAAGCAGGAATTTCTTTGAGAAGCTGCGTATCTGATCAACGTTTAGCCACCGTCTGCATGCTGAGCGATTTCCCTACACATCGTGTTCCATCGATCAGAGATGACGAACGTTTGGAAGACGGTATGTGGTCCAGCCTCACCGCTGCATAAGTGCCATTGTTACGATCGCCTGCAGCTTGCCGCTTAAAGTGTTGCGAGCCCACATAACGTGAATGAGGTCCATCGCCACGTATTATCTACGTGGGAAGCCATGAGTGCTGCTATCACGGATGCAAAGTGCTGGCCGCTTTTCAAGAATGAAGGCAACATGTGGGGTGCGTGAAAGCCGGCTGCTGGCAAGTCCTTCAGCAAAGTGTTTATAGAGGCCCTCAGGCCACATCCATTTCGAGACAGCGTACGGAACGAACTAATAATAGACGATACACCGATGGAACCCGGAAAGCTTTTGTCGTCATGTCTTACACCTAGCGGACCGATGGCCGGAAATGCAACGCCTGGTCGACACCGCGGTGCGCGGTAACTATCGCTACGGTCGTGGCGGAAGAGATCGCGTCACTGAGGACGCATGGAACCGTCGTGGCGATGATGTCCGGAACCAATGTTATCAAAGTAGCCGGGGGCATTCTGCGTGCTTGAAGCGCCGGAACGATAGCTGCGATGGCGGTGCGAGATATAACGAGATACCGGAGTACGACACGGCCCAGGAGATTTTTAACAGAGGGCAATCCCCTTGTTTTAAGTACAGTCAGCCCGAGCCTCTGTGCTTGTTGCAGAACCGGGATGTGCTTCCGGTGCGAAGTAAAGATTTTGCTGGAAAAAGAGTACATAACCGTGATTCGACTAACTGTTCTGGCAATACTTATGTTGGTAGTACTAGGGTGCACACGCCTGAGAAGATCCCTCGCTGCGATCCTGGGGTACGTTCCGATTATGGGGTACGTTAACACGGAATGGGTTCGGTACCAAGCCGGCGTGCAGTATCTCCAGTGATGCACGTTCGACCTATGTCCATGGAACCTGATACTATTGTTTCACACACGGCACGTGACACTCCGAAGAAGGGATTGGAGACTGCTGCCCCTGAGTTGCCGACGTTGTCTGCGGAAATATTTGCCACTTTAGCGGTCGTAGAAATGCCTGAGTCGGTGGAGGGAAAGCTGGAAAACGTTGTGGTCGAGGGAATGATGATGGTGGAGGGAACTGAGCGCGTTAAATGCCATGGTGCCGAGGCTGATTTGTCTACATCGTCAGAGAAGATGCCTAGTTTGGTCGATGGAAAAGGACAAGAAGCTACACCAAACGCTGTGGAAGGTGCTGAGCGTGCCGCTTATTGTACTCTGGAGGAATATTTAATTTCTACATCGGAATTGGTGCCTGAGATTGTCGAGGGTATACTGGAAACATGTAAAGACGTTGCGCCTACCGCTTGTGACCCAGCACTCGATCGTTATGAAGAGTTCGAGCTTGTGGTGGCAGACGAGATAGTTGATGAACGCGATCAAAGTCTCAGTACCCCAATGGGGATTAACAGCTCTTGTCATGAGCGGGGACTGGATTTTGGATTGGTGTTTGGGTGGGTTTTGTGTATAGCAGCTGCAGCATCGTGTGCGATTGGTGCTACTACTGCTGTGCTATTGAAAATAAACCCGAGCAGGAATGTGTGGATCGTTGCAGCTAAAGGACACCGATTTCCTGTAACGGCTATAGGGTAAGCTGTAGTGTAGGTAGGAAAAGATTGTGGGGCAGGCCCGTTTCATACTTCGTGTTCGTGTACTGAATCATGTGCGGTCAGTACATGTGTTACATAATGCAATGTTAGTTTTAGAGAGTTTGGGATGCGTTCAGAGCACTGCATCCATCTGCATTGATTACTAGGTTTTTCGAAGACCTACCACTTGCGCGTGGGCTGTCATGACTTATTCTTGGTTGTGATGGTGAATACATGTGTTGCTTGATTTGAGATGCCATCTATCAACATAACATTGTTATCTCTTTGCTGTGAGATGTTTTTGTTTTTGACTTTATATTGATTTTTAGGAATGACGTGCGTAGCATTATTCTTGCACCTGGTCCGCAGATTGCACTTACCTGTGGAATTCTCGTTTCCGTCTTACTTTGCTTTATTTCGTTGAATTATTGCCCTGGTCTAGTTCGCTAGCTAGGACAGCGCGCCTCGAATATATGCAACGATGTACGTGTCAAGTTGCATTCATGTATTCAGATATGTTGCGATTGTGCATGAGCTTACGTTTGTCCCAAGAGGATGCATTTGTTTTAAAGATAGGAGATCTATATGCTGCTTGTGGGAATACATCCATGGCGAGATATCATAAGTGTGTAGGGTTTGCCGCGCGTCTTTCAGGATTTATGACTGCTTCTGAAGTCTGTTTCTGCTGAAATACGGACCAGAAACGTTTATAATTGTTTTGGCTGCGGTTATCTTGTCTGTCCCTTCCGTTTTGTTTGTCAAGTGCCCCAAGTCCCTTCGAGCCTGTGGGTTACTTTGGGCGGGCGCTGTCGCGTCTGGGCCATCCTTGGATATCCTAACAGGTTTACTACTGATTTGTTGGCATGCATGCGACATGAATACCTGCTGGGATACAAACACATGATATCACTCTGCCTGTTACTACCTGTGTGCGCTTCTGCGAGTCTACCAATCTAGCCGGGTGCGCAGCTATGCTGGCGCCCGGGCTCTCGCTGAGTTCAGGGGTATAGGTGGGGAGGTGTGAGTGACCGCTTCTTTGCGTGCCTGATATGTTGCACCGGTTTTTGTGGAAATTATTTTTAGTAGTATAGTCAGACGGTCACCATGCCCGGTTGTGGATGTGAAGGCTTGAGTTCGATTATCTCAGCGGTGTTTGTTATCCTTTTTTTTCCAACTTTTCTTTGTATTACAAGTACGTTGTCAGCCCCTTCCTCGGTGCGTTATTTTCTACTTCTTCTGCAAATATTGTCCCGCCACTACTGCACGGACACTGCATCCCGTTTTTCACGTGTGCGTGCGTGTGCGTGCGTGTGCGGTGTGTGCCGTGTATCGCGCGTGTGTATGCAGCGTGTCACGCTCGGAGTACTTTCAAACCTTTTTTTTTTTGGGAGTCCTGGGTTTTGTGCGGGGTAGACCTTCGTTACCTTGAGCGCCACAACGATTAAATATTGACAAACATGATAACATGTTTGGCGGGATCTCCAAAAACGATCGCGTCAATAGTAACGGTTCCACAATATTTCCGAGTATTTGTTATCCCCAAAAATGCAGGTGCAGTTCTGAAAAGGTCTACATTTGTGTACAGTAATACGCAGATATTTAATAACGTCGTATTTACGTACCATACATTATAACATGCGTAGTAGGTTGTCGATTCTGCCTTGCGCCACTCCCCTGAGCATGTCCCGGAGGGGAACCTTGTAACGAAGTTTAAATTGTGATATTTTTTCCCGGCGGGGCGTTTTGGCGCCTCGCCCTCCCTGCCGAACTCGCCGGCGCTGGGCTCCACACGCGGGGGGCCGGCCGGGGAGCGCGCCTCCCTGGCCTCGCCCTCGACCGTGCCCCGTGGCCCGCGCGGGGCGTTCGCGAAGCCGAAACAAATATATTCGGTTTCGCGGGGTCCCCCGTCCCACTCGCCCGAGTCGAGCAGGGCAACGTAACACCCGGTCTCCGCGGCAAGGTGATTATGCCGTGTCGGTTTTGGCACGACTAACAAAGGAGGGCACAGCGACGTACACATCGAGCGGCATCGAGCATCTGCACATATGCAGCAACAGCAGCGACGCGACAACATCTCTGACATTGTGCAGTCGTATGGTTATGACAGAGGGACATAAGCATGCTCCTGCATCAGGTATGCCTACTACGAAACGAGGGATCTGACTGCATCGAGTTTTTACCGCACCAATTTGTCCGAAAAATTATGCAACGTTTCGTACTTATTTTCACATCCAAACGCTCGTAACAATTCCGGGTATATTGGTAAGACTTCAACTAACAGCAGTAGTGCAGTAGGTACTACCAGGTACACACCTGATGCGTATCAGGTGCGTATCATGCGTCCTCTCATAAGATACAGTCACAGCAGCAGCAGTGTCATGCTCGTAGTGGTGTCATGCTACCGAGCGGTGCTGCTTCTTGCTCTCGCTCTGCTGTATTGCGGCAGTATGGTTTGATAGGTAGGGCAACGTGGTGCTGCTGCACCAAGCACCACAAGTCAAGTGTGCCTGAACAAAAGGAACGGTCTCACCGCATGGAGTTATGTTATTATTTGTCCGAAATGTAATAATCGTTTGATTTATATGTCAATTTCCAGACGGTCATAACATTGCCAGGCAGGTTGGTCTGTACACGTGATACGTATCAACGTATATACCAGGTACAAGGTATGTACTGAAGTACGTCTTCAGTAAGTGTGATGTATCATACGTCGTACCAGGCATAAAACCACAGCTATTATAGCAGCCGCAGAGTATGATACTCAAAGTGATACGCGTACTACTTCATTCAGCAGAGCCGAATCGATGGCGAGGTGATCGCGGGGGGGCGGGCAGCATCGAGGGTGACAGGACGTGACAGTCGTTTCAACTTCTCTGTTTTTTTAGCGGCGCAATCGCGATATGTCATTCGAAATTCGAAGTACTGCGACGTACTGCTGTTGTTGCTTGCCGTTTTGTTCGAGTACGAGTACGAGTGCGTACGAGTACGTATGTACGTCTTTCTCAATTTTGTCTTTTTTTTGTTTTTTATACTTGACAACTTGGCGGCCGTGCTGGTGCTGTGCTTTTTCTCTTTCACACAATAAAGTATATACAAAGTACGAAGTAAGTACTGCAGTAAAAATACTGTTGTTGTATATCACACATATAATTCCTTACGATGTTTTCTTCTGTTCGGAAGCTTTCCTCGGCATATGTTGGTACCTCAAAGCCACTTTCAGCTTCTAATTGCCGAAGCAGAAGTTACTTGCTTTCCGGAGGTTCTCGGGTTTCCTAGGTTTCTGTGTTTATATTTCTAAAATTGCAATTTCAACTTTTTACACAACATTTTTTTATACTTGTTTTTTTTTAAACATTTCCGGTTTTGGGTTCGTGCGTGTACCCAGTGAGCACGACAGCGCGTGCGAGCTCGGCACCACCACGGGTATATGGGAGGGCGCTGGCCAGTTAGGGGGGGGTCAGAAAGAGCGCGATCGGTTTTTTCGTGGCTAGGCGTGGCGTGTCCATCGAGACACGAGGGGAGCATGAAAGTCCTCACTGTTGCTGCTGCAATGAATCCAGTATGTATGTCCGAAATTATAAGGACTTTTTTTGTCTGTACTAAAAGAACATTCAAGCCAAGTTGCCTTTACCGTACCACTGAATTATTATCTAGGATAAAGTATGGAAAAAGGGGAATATTTTATTATATACCTTTTAGTGTGGTCGACCAATTTTCCAAAAAAAAAAAAAACGCCTGATTTTTTCGAGACAAAGCTCATAAGGGTCGGGGCGGGGTCGGGGTTGGGGTTAGGGTTAGGGTTAGGGTTAGTGTCTAAAGTAGTGTTTTCGGCGTTTTTCGAAATATTCGGTCTCATAACACTGGAACCACACGCGGGCCACAACCAATTCCCCGATTTCTATACTTTATCCTATATAATAATTCAGAATTGCGATATCTACATTAGTTGGACCGGTCATGACCGGTCGGTCATGAGAGCTCATGAGCACTAATGGGCGGTCATGACCGCTCATGACCGTTCACGTCACCGCGGTCATGACCGCTCGTAACCGCTCATGACCGCTCATGACCGCTAATGACCGCTAATGACCAGTCTTAATTGCCCGCTCACGGGAAACTGGACCGGTTGTGAGCGCTCATGAGCGCTCATGACCGATGATGACCATTCTTGATCTCGTGAGCGGTCATGACCGCTGGTGACCGCTCATGGCCGCTCATGACCGCTAATGACCGCTAATGACCAGTCTTTATTGCGTAAGCGGTCATGACCGCTCATGACCGGTGTACTGCTGTACAGAGGTCAGCTGTCATGACCGGTCACGACCGCTCGTGCCCGATCACGGAACCTGGACCGGTCATGACTACTTTAAGCGAATGGTCTTAGGGATAGGGTTCGTGAACGGTCATGACCGGCCGGTCATGAGCGGTCATGCATGACCGCTCATGAACGCTCATGACCGGCCGTGATCGGTCACCTGTCCTCGGTCATGAGCGGTCATGAGTGGTCATGACCGCTTATTACCGCAATCATGACCGGTCATGACCGGTCACGACCGCGGTCATGACCGCTCATGGCCGCTCATGACCGCTCATGATCAGTCATGACCGGTGCCTTTTATCAGCCCTAGCATTTTACTCTTAAATAGGTGCTGTACTTCTCGTTATATGAGTGCCCGGCAAAAACGGTCATGACCGCACACGGGTTGTTTTAAATCACCGATGGTCATGACCGGTCATGACCTGTCTTGACCGCTGCTCGCTGTTGCGGGTGTCACCGCAGGAGATCTTTAAATAATTTAGGGTTAGGGTTAGGGTTACGGTCAGGGTTGTATCAATAAGAAGTACTTACCGTTTGCATCTACACAGAACAATGGGTTATGAGACAGGTGACTTTGGATGACGTCATGGGCGCGTCCATGACCGAAGAAACATTCGATCGATATACTTTTTCAATCGACAACGAGCAAACGCAGCCATGGCCCACACTCAATCGCACAAAACATTCATAGTCGACCACGGCAGCGGCCATCGTTCGAGGGCAACGATGGCTTGAGCCAGGTGAACATAAATTTTACCATGTGAATCCTATATGTTAGACAAGTCATAATATATCGGTCATGAACGACCAAGACAAGTGACCATAGACCATGGACCCGTCAATGGCGATGATCATGACCGTTGACTGGAAGTGTGATCTCGGTCATGAGCGGTCATGAGCGGTCATGAGCGGTCATGAGCCGTCATGAGCGGTCATGACCGGTAACGACCGGTCATGACCGGTCATTACCGAACTAGCGGAAATTGGTGATGAACTTTCATGACCGGTCGGCGGTCACATAACTTGGACCGGTCATGAGCGGTCATGATCGCCGCATTAAACGAGGTCATGAGCGGTCATGCCCAGTCGTTTCCGAGGTCATGAACGGTGATGAGCGGTGATGAGCGGTGATGAGCGGCCATGAGCGGCCATGACCGCGTCCATTGGACCGGACATGACCGGCCATGACCGGTCGGACTTTCATCAGCGGTCATGACCGCTTATGACCGCTCATGACCGCGCATGGACGCTCATGACCGCTCATGATCTCCACCTCGACCCCGGCTATGGCCGGTCATGAGCGGTCATGGAACCGCACATGAGCGGTCATGAGCGGTCATGAGCGGTCACGACCGGTCATGAACGCGACCAAAATATGCAAATATTGAGTCAGCTATTTTCGAAGACAGACCCTTGATCATGAGCGCTCATGACCGCAATCATTACCGCTCATGACCGCTCATGACCGCTCATCACCCGGTATAAGTGGTCATGACCGAGTACAGGTGACCGGTCATGAGCGGTCATGAGCGGTCACGAGCGGTCATGAGCGGCCATGAGCGAGGACAGGTGACCAGTCATGAGCGGTCATGTGCGGTCATGAGCGGTCATGACCGGTCCAACTAATGTAAAACACCCAGTTCAAGCGGTGCGTTCTTTGTCGAAAAACTATTATTTACAGAGGCATGCCACATACAAAGATCGAAGGTACTACAGTAGTACTACTGCTGCTGCTGCTGTTGTACTACCACACTTAGTAGTCACGAAAAAGGCACACATCACACCCCCAGCAGGCAGCGCAGCGCCGTGCTGCGAGCTAGGTTGCTGTGCTTTCTCTTCCTTCCGAACACACAGCTCTGTTGTCCTGGAGTATGGAGCTCTATCAATCTACTACTGCTGTATGCATTTGCAAGTCGCCTGTACGTTTGTTTGTTCTTTGTGTGTGTGCGTTTTTTTTTTCGTGTCGTACTGCTGTCGTTGTGCACAGGTATGGTAGTTGATTTGCCACAGAATATATGCCACAATACAGCGGTAGACGGGTACTGTACGTTCAGTTGCGTACAGCAGTAAGTATTTTCGCTGCATTGCACCATTAATCTCTTTGACTTTTTCAAGTCGGTCTTTACACATCGTGGACCTCTTCTGCCCCTTTTCTTAAGTTGCGCGAGCGTAGCGGGCGGCTGTCCCTCGGAGCGAAGATTTGCTTTCTTCGCGATGTTTTTTTGTGTTCGAAGATGAAAAAAACACCACTATTATTTTTTGTTTGTTTCTGTCCTGTATTTGCCGTCGTACGTATGGAGCTCTTGGCATTATCAAGTCGCCAGTTGCGAAAACATTACATGCTCCTCTTTTACGCTTTTCACATTTGGTTCTATCCTTCCTTCCGGGAGCGTAGCGGGCGGCGTTAGCCGCCCGCGCAGCGGAGCCCTTGTATGTATTCACGAAAAATGCACATCTCACACGCTCACAGCAGACAGCTCGGCGCCATGCCGTGAGCCGTGTTGCTGTGCCTTCTCTTTCGAACATACAGCATGGTCGTCCTGGAGCATGGGGCTATTGTGCACCCCGAACATGCTTTGCATGCATGTCAAGTCCGCCGTTTCTTTGCTGCACGATAAATCTCTTGGCATTTTCAAGTCGCGGTGCCTGCACTACATCATGGGTCTCTTCTGTACCCCTTTAACATTTATTTGCCTCCAGCCAACTCCAGTCAACCTATCGTGATATATGTTACATACATACCAGGGTCAGGGTACGAACTTTGAAGTATGCACAGGCCCTTCGGGCCATATCGGCCATACCGACACTTGACTTGTCCCACGCCGCAGGCAATGGTACCACGACGTTTTCGACCCAGTAGCGTTGCCACTCACCGTTCGTGCTCCCTGCAATGCTCGTGCTCTCGAGCCATTGCCACGTCAAGCGTCGACCCGTCTCCGAAATTATGGCCGCAGGAGCAAACCCACACGTCGTGCCCGCCGCTTCCAGCGTCGCTGGAGCTCTTGCTACAGAGACGTTGCAACCAACCCTGAAAAGTTAATGATCCTGCTGTGCCTGCTTCCTGGGCGTCGACGGTGCCCATGTTCTCGGCCGTGCCCATGCTCTTTCTTTCCAACGTGTTCAGCAGCCACGAGCAGAAACGCTGGGTGATGTTGCGTTGTCTGGAAGGCCTTGCCTACACTTGAGAATGCGGGGACGATTCACCAACATACCCTGCTATTGGTGTATATGAGTTTTAGCATGAAGTTGGTTTATAAAGGAAATAGTATGGTGCCAGCTTTATTGATGGTCTGATTTTGTTTATACATAATTTAGTATGGTATGCACCCCCCTATACGCTGGAGGGTGCCTAAATCAGATTTTTGGCACCCCCCCCCCTATATTTAGTAATAAAAATTGGAGTGTGGTGCCGGAATTTGTTATTTCCGTGCACCCTTGCCTCTGGTAATAAAACAAAACGAAAAACAAAAATTGAGTTTTCGGGATCTCTAATGCAGTTTTTTGCTGTTCGACCAATGAGACTCGATTGTTCTTGAGTTATGCTTTTCCTTTATATTTTCATTTGTTATATTCTCAGATATTATCCATTCGTTAAAACGGGTCTTTAATAGCTATGATTAGTTGACTATTGAACATGATCATGAGTATGATATGGGAGCTTCAAACCTCACAGAAAACGAATGGATTTAGAGATGAGCGAAGCGTGCAACCCGATGGACAATCCCACAGGCTATAGGATACACCAAGAATAGGGTGTTGAAACGCAGTTAATATTGGCATTCTTATGATAGCGGGTTGGGCAGTCCGGTCAGCCACAACTGGTTTAGTGAAAACCTGCGACAGCACGTGCCAGGGATGCCCTACTGCGGCACGCCTCACGTTTATTATCACCGTCCACCGTAGTAATCGGGACCCATCACCCTAAAATCTACGTATGACAGTAAATTTGCTCGACATATTTGGTCCTGATTACCGTGTTTCAGAGTGTAACAGCAAACTTCGATTGTCCTTGGCTTTGTCGAGAAGTATTGTTCTCCCGGTTTACCGAAATAAACGGTGTCCATGTGGCGTAAGGAAGCCCCCCCCCCCCCTCCCCCGCGCGTTGCATGTTGGTGAACTATCGCGGCCCGGCATGAAAGCGTGGCGAACAGCAGGGAACAGATATACGTAAAAACACACTAAAAAACAAGCTTCATATATATTGGAGATGGTGGCATAAACGTTCTGGACTCGCGAACTACTTGCTCACAACCGACAGCAGGGTAGCGCCACGAAAACGACCACCTCGATACCTTTACGTGGGGCGTGACAGGAGGAGCGCTATCATCGTGAAATTACCCTATGTCGGACCGACATAGTCGTAAAATCGAGCATTTTAATGTGAGGTGGCTGGAATTCCATATTTCGTCAGAAGCCAAAAATCAGTAGACTAAACTACGTGTATGATATCTACAGTTAATATATTGTGGTACCCGAGTACCGTTCGAGAAAAGTGCACCTCCTAGAGATGTGCGTAACGCGTCTCATTTTCCTTATAGGGGAAGCACCTGAATCGTGTCTGAGGTTCCTAACTTGATTTTAGTATAAAGTCTTCAAATCTCACACGGCTAAGTGATTTTTTAGAGATTCGCGAAGAGTGTAACCCGATGAAAAAAAGCCCCAAGACCAGCTACACCTAGAAACATGTGTCGAAACACTATTAATAGTCGTATCCGAACGAGAATGGGTTAAGGAGCATTCTAACATTTATGGCAATAGTCAGCCACAACTATTTTGGCCAAGATGTGCTATATTCCCTACCGTAGCACGCCTGCCGTCGGTACAAGCCTCTTTCCCCCGATATGGTGGTATGGCGAAACCCATGAAGGGGAGTAGCACGGACGCGCCCGGAACCTGCCGCGGTATATTTCGATGAACTTGCTCCCGGAATGGCCGCAGCAACTTAGTATTCTAACTATCGGTTCGTTGCTTGTTTCGAGCTTGCGCTGCAGTGCACATATACATGCGCGAGCTGTCACTGAAGTCGTCTTCTTTCATACAAACTCGTTCCTCGACCGTCTAGGCAGGACTGCAGTACGAACTACCATATTTTAAAACACGCCCAACCCCCGGCTCAGCTCCGCGGCCTTATACAATAATTTTCGTGGCATTTTAAAAAGAGGTAAATTGGCCAGAAGGAAACAACAGAAATATTGTGGCGCACCGGGGTGGTACTTCGTCAGCGGAACAAGGGCGCCGTCCAGCTTAATCCCGTCCTACTAAGAAACATTTCCTGCCCAACAAATCAATCCCTTCCCGTCGAAAACTTGTTTTCCGCTGAAGAGTTTCAGTCGCTCCCGCCCATAAAACGTTTATCGCCGGACCTTAATAACCCTTCCTGCCTGGGGAATACTTCGTGCTGGAATTGACCATATCTTGCCGTACGCCGCTGGAAACGACCCTCCCTTCACGTCAAGAAACAAGTTGCACTGGAATTTTTCTCCTTTTAATGTGAAACTTCGTTTTCCCCGCCGTAAACTACCAACTATTCCAACCGACATGAAACATCTTATCCTCACGCCCATTTATTGCCGCCAATCTACATTACACTGTGCAAATATTATTTCTGTTTCGGGGGTTTGGGAACCCAGAGCTTGTATCTCGCTTGGATTGATTTATCGGCACGGACACTGTTAGCATGTGTGCTGGACGTAGACGGGTAAAGACAACGGTTACATGTGAAGAACAACGACACACATCGGTATGGCTTCAACAACTAAAACTCCAGCCCGTCCCGCCCTGTATTACTTCCCCGTCAACAAGGACACGTTACGCGTTGGACTATTTAAAGTTCGGTTGAACTAGAAACTGTCTACATTGTCGTTTCCGGCACAACTATGAGTTCGGCAACATTCCCGACGCGGCTTGGCATGCGCCCTCGACGACGGCCACGCCCACTTCCGGCGCGTGCTGTACAGTCGAAGCTGCAATCTGTTATAGGAGGCCCTTCGCTCTAGGCATCTAATAATGCACGCTGTAAGCAACGATCTGACCGAGATGTACATTGGTCGAGCTGGTATAGGTTCATTATTGTTTCCCAATATCTAAACTGTCGGTTTGTGCAAACTTGCCTCCTGTTCTTCTCCCATTTAGTTGGTTTGTGTATAGTAACAAGAGGGCATGTGATGGAATTTTATTCAATTATTGAACTTCGCTAGTGTGGAATAATTGGGTTTACAAATAGAGGGAAACGATTAAGAAATACTAAGGGCCATTCCTAACGAACGAAACAAATCACGATTCGTGAGGTTTTTGTCGTGAATCGTGATATTTTTTGTCATGATTCACGACAAAAACCTCATCGATTCATGACGCCAATGTTTTTTACAATTTCCTAAAAAGAAACAAAATCACGATTCACGACATTTGTCGTGGCTCAAAATCCGCCTGATCAAGGCACTACGTAACCCACCCGACACCAACGGTTTCCGATGGCCGGTATAGGGACATGTCAGGCCCTGCTTCGTACGCCGGTTGTGGACAGCGAGCGGATGCCTAAATACACTGCCGGGTGCGGGGTAACGAGCACGCTGCGACCTCAAAATCTCGAGGAGGTGGAGACACAGCGTGAAAAAAAACGCAAAAATAATCTGAACATCTCATGGGCCAGACAGAGCAGACATGTCAGCGAAGTTGGAACCTCGCGCGGACCTGGCCTGGCCGACGGCGCGTGAGGTTGGAATATCACAGACCGTGTCGGGCCTCTGCCCATGGTTTGAATCACAGACCGGGTCGAGCGCGGTCGGCCCGGCACGGCCTGGCCGTGGCCTACCTGCGAGAGATGGCCCCACCCTCAAATACCGTTGGATTTGAAAAAATCGGATTTTTGACAATTTGAAGTATCACGAAACGTGACGAAAAAACACCTATTTTCGAAAGGAAAGAAACATCACGAATCGTGATATTTTGTCATGCCAAAACGTCACGAGTCGTGATTTGTTTTTGTTCGTTAGGAAGGGCCTTAATTTTCCACCTGTCACGGATACTTGCCACCCCGGACATGCTATCGATATCCACTGCATGAGCTAGCTCGTTCAGGGCAGACATATCAATGATCTGTATGAACTGTATGATCTGTATGATCTAGCTCACGTTGCTGGGTTGGAGCCATAGCATCTGCATAGTCTACGTTAAGACATGCTGCCTGCGTTGGATCTGAATGACACATATCCTACACGTCACCTCGGGACGGCAGATGATAATCTGGACTATGTCGTTAAACTGCGGCAGTATGTCGTGATCTGTCCGACGTGTTTTTTGTTCGTTTGTTTGTTTGTTTTTTGTATCGCATTTACCATTTTTGCCCTTCTATTATATCTCGCTCTTTAGACGTAACTGATATCCGGGATCACTACAGTAAGTAGGCTCTTGCCCGTTCTCCCCACTCTTGTAGGCTCGTTGTCTTTTTATCGCGATAATATATTTTTGTACTTTCATCCCTTGTTGACTCTCGTCGGATTGTGTTCACCCACTCTAAAATACACGCTGTCGACATTAACTAAAAACACTGGGATTTTATGGAAAAATATGTACTTCCTTCACAATCAAAATCAAAACGGCAAACTGTTGTCATTTGTGACAGCCGTCGATGACAAATAAAAACCGAAATTAGCATCGACAGGCTCAAGGTATCGAAGATGCAATAGACTCGGAATTCATGCGCGAGGTACCTCGCCCCTCAATATCAGTTATATTTTATCCTCTGTTTTACCAGCGTGTCAAGGCTGATTTCGATTGTTGTTTATGGAGCTTATATATTCTGGTTTAAATTTTGATTGAGAGCGAAATACAAAACTCTTGAAAATCATAAAACAACTAAGGTCGATTATCCTTATAACCGGAAAAGCAATTCTCAAATCGGAAAATTGGCCTTTAGTTTGTGTCATTTACGAATAAACAAATCCATACGAAGACTCGAACCCTCGACTTCAAACTTAACGGTCTTCCTGCTTGCCTGCTAGACCACCTGAGCGACCGGCGGGAATAGTTTGGCTTTTGCGTTCAAATTTCGTACCGCACTGTAGAAGCACACGGCTCTGTCACGCTATTCGCTGGCAAAACCAGCAACGAAAATAAACGGTCGATTTCATACTGAGCGTGTAGTATCATGCACCCTGCCAGGTATGACACCTCTCATCATACCCGCTCCGTATCCGTACACGCCACAAAATGACAACTCGCGTTCACGTCGCCTTCGAATCAATACCACGGTATATAGGTGTTGCGCTTTTTTCTACTGAGGCAATAGGTATCACCACCGGTTGAGCTCCTTCCACTACCATCATGTATTTTCTGAGGCTCCTCGCATGAGCAGCTCTATACTACTACTATGTCAACCCATAATTTTAATTAAACTAAACGTGCAACCCGATGAGTGATATCATGCTCTTGGCATCCAAAACGATTACGTTGCAAAACAAGATGAAAATCCGACGGTTTTCGGTCATGAAGCTCCGTCGTCCCGAACATAGTGTTATCTCTAACGTAGCACGCGCCGGTGGCGCGCACAACAGTATTTCCAGTCATGCTTTGAGTGAGGTATCGAGCTCCCCATGCGAGGAGCTCAGGAAATACGCCGTCACACCTATAACGTGGCATTTCTTCTTCTAAGACGACGGGGTTTGTGACGAAGCTGGCTGCATATTGTTCGCCCTCGACCAACGTTGAACAAAGCCACCTTAGAGGGGTAGGCACTTATTATCGGAGCTCTTCTCACGAGGGCATCAATATTATATCATACATCACCCGAAATACGTTGACTTCGAAAAACAATTGTGCGTGCAACTCGACCAATAGTTTGGATCACTATTACGGGGGGGCATAGTCAACAGGACCAAATTATGTCAGTATATATATAGGGAAACACACAATTATAAGTGTGTACCCTAGATCCTATCTACAATGGTCCCCTGTTCTAGTGCTATAGCCCAAATACTACTAGGTTCTCTGGTGAACAAATCATACGGCCCGGTAGCTGGTTGCGTGTGTAGTACTAGTAGTCACTTATAATATGTTGAGTAGAAACCTGGTACACGCACCGAGGCAATGCTCCGTTGTCGATGGGCTACTGTAAGCAGCGGTGTATCTCTGCCACAAAATATCAGGTAGGGCAGCCAGAGCCATATATATTTACCGTAACCCTTGAGGGGCATTGAGCCGAGGTGCCATATTGTGGTATTTCACATATATCAATATCTCCGCTTCGCATCATGGGATCATGAGATAAATTGACTAGTTGGTCCGGTGTGGCTTATTGTATATACGATCAATGCCAAAAGCCGTTCACAGCCAGTGGCATCTATATATGTACCAGGTATGTGCCCTTAGTCGATTGAGTGCAAGGGAAAACATTCGAGCCGGCCTTCCTCTGTCTGAGCTCGTGGAGCCGGCGTACGACGATCGAGGCCGACCGTTCTGGTGACTACCTATCATGCAACGAGAACCATCTGCTGGACCCGAGCATTCCCGCCCTATTGCCTTAAAGCGATGATACATGCTTGGCACTCGCCGGGCTCGATTTGCTTGCCTCGTCCTTCCTCTAAAAGGTTGAGCCGCGGGGTGGTACCCTAGAGATGTGCCTTCAATACTCTCAGGTTAGGATAATAGCTTGATTGTAATATAGCATGTCTACCCCTCACCCTATAAGTTGATTTGGAGAAGAGTCAAAAGTTCAACCCAACAAAGCAATCCCATAACCTTCGAAGGTATTTAACGGAAAATATTGTGAAGTCCTATACGACAATGATTCCAACAAAAAATAGGCTAAGGAGCTCGGTCAGTCCTGGAGAGTTTGGCCGACAAGTCCCATAAGACACGCCTTGTCGCAGCTAACAGACATTTACCAGGCTCCAGGCAAACACACCGCCATGCCTCACCCAAGGATAGCCCATATTGAGGAACTTGGGGGTATTTAACGAATATGGGTTGAAAATGGGGTAAATATACAAGAATCATATTCCAGCGACAAGGAATGCCTTATTGGGCAACGCCTCCGGATGATGAGACCCCTCTGTCATAACCAGTGTTGAGCCAAAAAGCGCTAGCGTGCCCCTATCGTGGAACGCGTCTCCCATACAATATGTTCGGCATATCACTCATGGTAGTCAATACAACGTGGGATTGCACGAACACCGGGCACTCCCGTCAATAAAATCATCTTCGCTAAACTGCCCCCGCCATCACCGTATGACCCAGCGCCTACCGTCGGATCAACTCATGAGGTTGGTCGGATCAACCCGTGAGGTTGTTGTGACTAGTGTTTTCATCGTGGTTACTGGCCTATTGCCGGACTTGTTCAGGGATCAGCAAATGCGCTAGTGCCGTTCAAGCATACCGAATAGGTGTCCGTTTGTTTGAGGTTCAGCAGGTCCGACAAAAGAGAGACTAGTGTTTGTGGCATTTGATTCGTCACACCCTGAACTGCTTGCTCAGCATTGTCCATCTATTGTCCGTTCATCTCTAAGCGACCATGCTGTCAATCCTTCTGGAAAATGTTCCTTAATCGCGTGGCTACGTTTGTTTAATAGAGCGAATACCCTCCCTCGCCCCCACCCCCCCTGCGAGGGTCTACGGTCTTATGCGACTATCTCCATGCATGACTGGAAGCGCACCGCCACTGCCCATCACTCGATAAATCGGACCGTTCTCCTAAAAACGTGTGTCTTCCTCGTCCATATTAAATCGCTTGGCTTTGACCCCCTCTCGCTGTTCACCCATCGCCCTCTTGAGGTTTGTGTTTAAACCCATTCTGCTCGCGATGACGGGACGAAATTGCAGCAGGGCGTGACAAAATGATGACATTTACAAAATGATGACATTTATTCACAAGACGGCGGGGGGAAGACAGCAGAAACGTGTTTTCGCTTTCTTCTGTTGTCGAAATGGGTGATTATACTACTGATTCTCGTTTACCCCGATCATGAACAGGATGCATGCGAAGAGGATGTCTCGACGGCGACAAGGCATAGGGTATCGGTTGCTCGCAACGGCAGTCCTTTGGTGCATCGTCGCGACCGAGGGTACTCCTGCGACAGCGCACTCGAGTCTACGTGGGTTGACCGAGGATGTCGAGGTCGAAAGCTGCCCTCGCTGCGACATGATATTTTCGATGGTACACATCACTCCTTCCGGCGAGCGTGTGCAGCACGTTGACGTGCAAGAGCGAGGTGAAGTTGTCTCTGTTGTTCCCATCTTTAACAACTATACCTTTCACCCTCATAAAGCCACGGTATTTGTGCTTCGCTGGCATTGCTGCGTTTCAGTGTTTACGGACCCCTCTCTGCAGTGCAGACCCGCGGTCAATGCATGATCGACATCGATAGCAGCGCTCTAGCTCGGGAGCCTCGAGGATCGCCGTGCTTTATACCTGTATCTCTTTGTTTTGGGTGAAAGCGTTTCTTGCACACTATACCCGTCGTTGCAGAACTACTCTAACGTTGAGCTAAATTTCTATTCTGGTGGTGGCTGATAGCTGTTCACCCTGGATGGTAAACCGTTGTAGTTTGCAACTCTATCAGAACATGAGCCCCTCCCAAACTGACAAGCCTCACTTCCTACACTTACAGGAGAACCTAAGAGCGGAACAGCGTCGATGTACCACGGGTCGCAGGGTGCCCTTATACGCACTTGCAACTTCTTGAAGCGGTGGTTTGGCAGCGATTCTTGTTATCTAGAGGGCGAAGATTACACAGGAAAACACCGCACATCACCAGAAATCGGTCTCACCTTCGACCCACGACTAGGCGAGAGTGACGCTGAATGTCCTTGTCACGGGGTAGACAGGTGAGTTCATGGGATTCGGCGGGGCGGCGTATGTCAGACTTTGAAGGTATTTCGACAAGAACTTGGCGACAAAAACCGTCCGCCATTTCTGGTTTTGTGATTTTTAAATAATCTGGAAGGAAATGGTGCCTATTGCTGCTAATAGTGGAGGGTGGTTATACTTCTCCCTGGAATAAATGACAGCAGTAAGACATACGAGAGCATTTTGGCGAGAGAGAAATTGGGCCGAGCGAAACCCTGGCATGCGTAAACGGCACATACTTCGGTCTCGAAGTACGAAAATAGATACAAGCGATACCGATCCAGGGTCAACCACGATCCCATACGGACCATGATATTCTCCGTGCCTGTGCACATGCACAAAGAAGGAACACGTAAATCAACGCCTATCCAAAATATATATGTGGCCAGGGAGGATATGCTCTGGTTTGTTGCGATGGTAGTACCGCATACGCAATGGGGTGCAAAAACTAGTTTCACTGTCGTGCAAACTGGTCTCCACACTTCAATGGTAGCCGTCGATGACCGCCTTGTTTCTCCGTTCTAAGATAGAACTCGCTTCAGACGATGTAATAAGTCCAAGGGCTAGCACAAGAGTGTCGCTGGAGATCAAGCGGGCTGCGCACATGAGCCGACCGAGCAAAAGCCTTGGCCGTTGAATATGGATTTCCCCTGCAGCTGTTTCGTCGTCATCATGAAATTTTGAGCGTTTTACAACAACAAGTGTTGGGCGTCCTGGCGAGTCACTTGTTCCGTGAGGACGGCAGACTGGACAACACTATCAGCAGGGCAACGCACGAGAAGCTCTTTGCGCCCCTGCAGCTTTTAAACGACATTATTCCGTAGCGAACCCACAGTTGGCTGGACGCGTAAGGTTGAGGCCAGGGTCAGGGACCGAGGCTTAGTCACGAATTTGCAGGTATACATCTCTAGTGCAGTGTCGAAACCCGATGTGACGCATCCGGCACACCACTTGAGCTCATATATGTGCCAAAGTTCCTTCGTTTCCCTCTTTGTTTAACCCGCCATTAACGTTGTTACTGAGTTTTCCCTTTCGTTGCGGCCGTCGCGTTTTTTTAACAACATACTCAGGGTTGAGATACGTGTTTCAAGCGAGACAAAGCACAAGCTGCCAGTGGGCTTAGCTTGCAAATGGTATCACAACGGCGGGGTTGCTAAAGAACACGAGGAAGGCTGTCGGGCCGTAGCCGGCAGGCCAGTGGAAAACTTTCACGACATATGGCTCTGTATGGTGGAAGAAAACTGCGATGTGACAGGTGCACCATACCGCATGAACAGTACGTCGATAAGTCCAACTACTGAGGCTCAAAGTCGCAAACATGTACGCACACTAGAGGCTTGTACCAACAGGTGAAAAAGCTTATCCCCCCTTCCGAACAACTGAGAGGGAATAGCATCACGTTGGGGCGGCACCTGACGCTGTCGTTATTGCAGTCGAATTTTATGTAGCCACGCATACAGTGTCCGCAGTTTAGGAAGTGTGCGAAATCCAGATGACCTTCCGATAATAGACAGTCGATGCTCGAGATGATCACTGCCAACCACATTACACCCTGACGAGTGTTAGGGGCAAAGGTGCTAAACGGTCAACTCAACGAATATGAACATAGTCGATTATGGAATCGATCGGCCTATTCCACAAGTGTAACTTGTGGTCTCTGGAACGCATTAAAAAAAGCTGTCTGTCTGTCTGTCTGTCCGATGATAATCAGTTTGGGGTACCCCACCGCCAAATGTCTTTCAAAACTGCTACACCCGTGCCGCACGCAAAAGGTCGGTAGCCCTCGAGGAGGCAATCGTCATGGTCCAAACGATACCGAATGGGGTGCCCTGTGTGTGAAGTAGTCAGGGTTGGCTCCCAGCATTCCAAACAGAGTGGCGGGCGAGCGATTACCAAGCAGCACCGAGGCCAGTGCCTAATTTCAAGTTGAATCGGATTTCATCCGTGCACGAGCAGTCTTTTCAAGCCACACCTTCCTTCTTCCCTACCTCCCTCCCTCCCTCCCTCCCTCTGTCTCTCTCCCATTCCTCCTCCTCCTCTTTCCTTTCCTGATAAACGAAAAATTGTCTGCTGGTCCAAAACAAAACGATACCGATTGGTACTGTACGCCGTAGATACATACGTACATTCACATCATACGACTACTCGTATAGAAAATTTTATTGATGTACGTATACATGGAAACGAAACGAACGAAAACGACTCGTACTGCACGTAGTAGGTACGTAAATTCACATCATACGACTACGACTCGTATATGAAAAGTTTATTGTTGTACGTATATATGGAAACGAGTCAACTTTTACCTCTCCTCGGTTGTGTATCGAGTTATTCACTGTTGTTATTATTGACGATGGGTCCTCTCCGACGGCCAAATGCCCATCCTCACCCCTCGAGAGTGACAAAGCGCAAGCCGAATGACTCGATATTAAACAAGCACGGACAGGCGCTGAGCCCTAGGCTTTTGGCTATCTCGTATATTGTGGCCATGTGATGCAATGGAGTATGTACACCTAGTACCTGGCATAACATCATACGTACGGCTCAATTTACCAACACGTATGTTTTGTAAAACCAAAAATCACAGCAGTGTACGAGCAGTGGAGACACTATCTCGAGCTGGTGCCTGTGCGAGTAAAAACCCTCGTAGCACTGCTGCTAGATGTATACAGCGCCCTGAGAGCAAGCAGTGGGGCCTGCGGTGCCATCTATCTCAAGCCTTAATCACTGGATGTTGCGGAGTGCTCCTCGTACATCGCTCGAGCAGCATGCTCGTTCAGCGTACTCTTTTTTGTGTGCTCCCCTCTTGCCAGGCACGGCGACGGGACCACTTGGCAAACAAAATATAACGCATAAACCTCGCTGGCTGACTGAGCTACTGTAAGGCGACGGATCACCTGGATCCCATCACGGACACAAAAACGATTTACATTTCGAGAACAAAGGCCGTCATCTAAACTGGTTGGTCTTACCCGACACGAAGCGGGTTGGCCGTGGGCTGAGTCTATGTCGGGGTCGAAGGTCTATCGTCGCACGAGCTGATTTTTATCAGGGTGTTGACGATTTGCAACGAGAAAAAGCAAATTGCGCCGCCTGCAGCCGTTTGAAACAAAATAAAAAAATCATACATTTTTTCCCTTTTTTCCCACAGCGGCAGTACGAGCGGATCTTCAGCCTAACATTTCCAGGGAAAAATTGCAAACGTCGCTTTCAAACATCGCTTTCCCATTGTCATAGGTCTAAGGTTTTTGCATCAGTTCGATTGCTCGGTCCGCAGTATACACAGTTGTGGAATTAAGCACGCCAACCCGTTCCTTGGCCGTGCAATAACGATTTGTTTATCATCAGCAGAATACCCTCATGCATGCTTCTACAACACACGAACCGGCCCTGACAAAATACTGTTCTTGTTTCACACACCTCGTTTCCCGCGACAACACAGACGATCGACTACAGTTTGTGATCTTACGGGACCCTCGAGCTGAAGCCGTCAGCACCTTTCTCTTCAGGAAGAAGCACGCTCACAGCTTGAAGAACAACGGTAGCGTCGGGGCTGGTGTAGACACGATTGACGAGTTCGTGCTGGTGACTCTTCCCGTCCTTTGTCAGTGGGTTTCCATCCGGTACATTCTCTTTGCCGGCATCCTCAGCCAGCAAAGCACGATATTTTGGTATGACGACGCCATGGAGGATGTTTCTAAATGGCACCGCGAGTGGCTGGCCTCTGTCGGCCTGCATCTACCATCTGCTATCGTCGAGGCGATGGTAGATGTGGACCTACCCGGCGAGTTTGACTTTGATACACGGGGCCAAACGACGCACCTCAAAAACGGCACAGAACACGCTGAAGGGGAATCAGGAAGCATCCCAACTTGGAGAAATGGCCTGCGGCCAGAAACGGTGGTAGAAATGGACCGAATCGTGCAGCAGTGGCTACCGCCGGTGATCCTTGCGAAGATGTCAGCTTTCCCGCAACCGGGTACCCAGTAGATATATTTTGTTCGCGGTGCAAGGTTTTAGATCGTCAGGTCAAGGCGTTTTGGTTTGAGTATGAAATTAGAGAAGTGCAATTTCGCCAATGGTGCTTTGTGCTGCCATGCCCCGTGACAGCTTTTTCGTACATACCATTAATCCATACGAGGGTATATATTTGTCAAGTAGAGCAGAAGGGAAGCCAGTCAGCCAGGTGTGTTGCTGAAGCGCACGACACTTCCCCATTTGGGGCGCATGTCCTTACTGTGAAACACGGTGTGCCACATCGGGTGTACGATGGGTTCACACACACGTACGTCTTACGGCTGACGAGGGTGGTCGATTTTTTTTTTTGACACCTCACGTCAAATTGTTCAACTTTGACCTTTTGACGGGGGGGGGGGGTACCTGAGACCGTCCCCTCCTTCAACGCCTGTACAATAACTATATAAAACTGAACACAGGGGACAGTATAGAGCCCCCCCCCCCCCGCTGCTTGATATACAAGGCCTTCCATAGTACTACAATACTACCGGACACCGCCCCCTCCCTCTCTATTGAACACAGGGGACGGTAGAAAGCCGTCCCCTGCTTGATACAAGGCCTTCCATTGTACTACAATACTACTGGGTGGCCCTGCGGCCTATACGAGTACTGTAGGCCGCAACTGCGTAGTGACAGCGACTGCAGCAGTAGTGAGCGGAACAAAGGAGCTATGAGCTCGCTCGAAGGATCAGAAGGCCCGAAGAGTGGTGGGATCAGCAGGCTTGGCATGGAATGTCGAGTGCGTTCTTTTCTTGCTTCGGCACATTGTATTCGGTCGACAAGCTTCGTCAGACAACATGCAAGTTCCTTCTTAGCAGATAGGTCGATTGACCCCAGGTAGGTATCTTCGACACCTGTGTATAACCATCCAACGATAATCGATCAGGGAAACCAACTGCTGACCCTGCCTGGTGTCATTGGCAGCTTGCCTTCCCACACAAGTCCCACATGCTTCTGTACACACGTCGTGTACGTCACTGCCGGCGACATCGCGAACAGTGTTCGACACTCACATATTACATCGTGGCAAAGCAGAACAAGCATTCAAGATAAAATATGTCGCACGAGGGATGTATGTGTGGTGTCATGTTACGCTATTTGACTCGATCTGATGGTTTGCGCCTCTCCGGTACTCTGTCACACAAATCACATACGATATGTACGCCGATACACGCTGGATACTCTGAAAACAAATGTTGTTAAAATATTAATTTTCGAGCCCTCCGGGGGGAGGTTAGGTGTATGATGCCCAAATGCCCGGCCGCCCCTGCGGCTGACGTAATTTTGTAACGACTCAGCGAGCCATGCCACTACACTGCGGTAGGGCAGTACCGTTGGACGGGGCTCTTTAATCCGGGTATTACCCAACAAGGCATGCTATATCACTGGAAACCAATTTGAGTTTCGCGCCTATTACAGATATTTTCCTAGCCTATGGGATCGACCATAGGGTTAAACTCACACTATTTCGCAGAGACAATCGGCTTTGAAGCGAATTCCTCGTGTAAAGGATATCACACAACATAGGCTCAGCCTTACGATAGAAGGCCGTAGCTTCTTCCTCGTTGTTATCGTGTGCGAGGCCACGATGGTATCATAGTAGGGAGATTTCGCCTCCTTGATAGGTATTGAAACGATGGAGGTAGGCCGGCCCGAATGTTGTACAGTGCACACCATAGATGGGATAAACAGGGCCTGTACCGGTAGACGTGTTGGTACCTGTTGGATAGTTTTGCTGTCTGTGACTAGAGTGGTAATTTGGAAATCCCAAAAGTGAACGCAGATTATCAAGTGAGAAAATGACCGGAGAAGATCAAGCTCTCCAGTCGAGAATCGACTTGAGACTCAAATCCATCATTAAAATCGTGACTCCCATCGGCCTACTCTAAAAGCACCCTCTTTGACAAGTAGTCTAGATCCCTATGAATAGGGTGTACCCATGCATGTACACTAAAACTAGCGTAAGTTACACGTGCTAGGCGACACCAACAGCAGCCTCAAAAACAACAGCCCGCACAACACACCTCGAGGCAGGCGTGACTCCCGACAAATCTGATAGAATCGGCGGGGCGTTTTCTTTCGCGGTGGGATCCCGAGCAGGCGGAGCTGAGACAGAGACATGCATTTTCGCCAAACCTCGTGATCCGTCGTTGCGTTTGGCGCGAACGCCGTAAATTGGTCAAACGCCGATGATCGGATAGATGTGGGCAAGTTTTTTATTTTCGTTTTGGTCAGCAGCTGTAGACAACAGTATGTGATCAAATATGTCAGGAGACAGCACTTTCACCCCTCGACAGATAGCAACTTTGCCTTGACATGCCTTCACTGACACCAAGCGTCTAGGGCTTAACGAGGAACTCGGCATTACACGCTTGACAGCGCATAGGTTCGAAGCTAGAGGGCGCCCACTACATCCGGTGAGCTCCACGAAACACTGGACATATCACGAACGGCGGCCGACCGGGCTGTCATAAACATAGAGGGAAGTATCCTGGGTGGGGATGGAGTCGATAGCGTGATGGTCAAGAGACGCGTGGTGGACGTACATAGATTGCTTCCATTTATATGCCAGGTGGTCCCAGGTATATTAAGACAAAGTACTCGGAATTAGCACAGGATAAAGCCGGCGTCCCCGGTCGAATGACAAGTGAATCTCGTCCCTGGTTGAGTCATGGTTGTGGGTTGCAGCCCCCCCGAGAGCATTTTCTCTCGCAAAAACAGCGGACGGAAAACGTGAGAGCGTGAGTTAGCAAAATTCCATGAAAATCGACCAGCGTTGGGAATGCTGAACCCTCTGCTCGATAAAAATCAAGGCGCGAACAGTACGAGTAGTGGAGAGGAGGGAGAAGAGGCGGTTTTGTGTCCCCGGATCTGAGTTACAACTATGCAGGAGAGGGACAGAAGTACGAAGATAATTCATGCGATGGAAAAAAACAAATACGTTTTTATTACTGAACAAACGAGTATCGAGTATCATACGTACGTACAGCCGAAGAAGCCGGGAGATGCTGACGGTAAGTTCTTTTTTTTCCTGTTTGTTCCTTGACTGACGCTGAGCTTCATCCTTGACCGAGACGCGCGAAAGCGTATGTCCAGGAGTGCAAGATATACCGAACTCCTGCTTGTTGGCGCTAGGCGCTTGTTGATTCTGCAGCTTGCTGCTTTTACGCGGCCTCGAGTGTCGGCCGGCACAAGCAGAGCAAGCACCAGCACAGACACATATTGCAATTAACACGCTGCTTATTTTATGTGAACAATGCAGCGGTGGAACAGGACGCATATATATACAGCAGCAGAATCAGGGCAGAATAGAAAAGTTTGCCACAGGCCGGGTTTCGTGTTTGAGAGAGGTTAATTTCAACACTACGAGTGCTAGTTCTGCTACTACTACTGTACTACACCAGTAGTAGTAGTAGTAGTAGTAGCAGCAGTAGTAGTAGTAGTAGTAGTAGTAATAGTAATGGTAGTAGTAGTACTACTACTACAACAACACACACGGTACTACTACTAGTACTACTACTACTACTACTACTACTACTACTACTACTACTACTACTACTACTACTGCTACTACGACGACGACGTGCTGCTGCTGCTGCTGCTGCTGTTCAGGACGTCGTAGTACTTCGAATTTTGAATGACATATCGTCATTTCGCCGATATAAAACAAAAAAGTTGAAACAACTTTCACGTTCTGTCACCCTCGATGCTACACGCATCCCCGCGATCACCTCGCCATCGATTCGGTCCGGGTCGAGCTCTCTCCCCTCGCGTGAAGCCCGGTGCTCACAGTGGCTTGTGTTTGCCTGCTCGAGCATTATGGTGTTCAAGCCACCTGGCTGTCGCTCCAGGTCTCTCTGCGAATTATATTTGGTTGAGAAATAAGCACAGCAAGAATATTATTTTACACCAATAAACGATCCTTATAACTTCGGAACATAACGGACTCGCACCACCAGTAGCAACGCAGACAAAGCCCTTTCGTGCTTCCCTTGTGTCTCGATGGACACACCACGCCTAGCCACAAAAAACTCGATCGCTCCCCTTCCACCCCCTACTCTACTGACCAGCGCCCTCCCCTACCCGCGATGGTGCCGGGCTCCCCCGCGCTGCCGTGCTCTCACGAACCCAAAACCGTGAAAAAAAATATCTCGCGAACAAAAAATGATGGGAAAACAAAGACAGGGAGGCAAGCTCCGGCAATTATTTTTTGAAAAGGAGGCGGTGTCGAAGTGGGAGGTCTGAGAGTGCAGGGAGGGGGAATCCCTGAGCGAGATATATCTGTATATCTAATTTGGAATGATATAGGGTGTAGGGCGTAGGGTGTAGTAGGGTGTAGTAGTACGTTGTCTTTTCACTTGGAGTTAGTGTGGAGGAACACCTGCTGTGGGCGGTGCCGGGAGCGCCCTGGGCCGTCTCGGCCGCGGATTTCGCCGAGGGAGGGTGTGATGGAGTGCGCGAGGGGCAAAACCGGCCCTAGGGTGGCGCGGCGGGCCGTGCTCGCCCCGGCACGACCGGCGCCCCAACCTCCCAGCCGCTGCTGTTCTTTCATTTGCGGGGTGTGTGTAAGTGGCTGTATATAAGGGCGGTTCCGGCTCAAAGACAAAGACATGATCGGTTATTATATTATCGGACACGGATTATTTTTATGTATGAGTGCATGTGCCCAGCAGCGACACCGATCGAGCGTTAGAACGGCCGCCGACAGGCGCCGCGAGCAAAACGTGAGGCGGGCGCCGGGGGAGACAGGGTCGGAGAGGGGGTCTGGCCTCGTACGGACGGAGTCGGTGCCGGGGTGGCGGAGAGAGGGACATCGCGTGTACACGGCAGCCAGCAGGAGGGACGTTGATATTGTTTGCGAATATTTCCGGGAAACATTCCTGCCCGGGGCCCGGGGATATCGCTTTTTATGTACGTACAAAAAACGAAGAAACAAGGAATTGAAAAAACGGACACTGTGTTGATATGCTGCAGCAGCAGTAACCAGTAGCCTACCAAGTCGCTGATCGGGAACAATGTCGTATCATAGTAGCAGGCATAATAGTAGGTGTATGTACCAGCCTATCTATCAAAGTTAGTAGCATGGAGTGCTATTGAACTAAGGGTGTACTCCGCCATGTACGTACGAATTTTACTTGGCATCAGTGCAGCCATGGTTATGCGGGGAAATGCGAATAGGAACTTTCTAAGAAACTATGCGGGGCTGAAACAAGCTTGTGGTCTGGTCTACATAGGTCAAGGGCAGTTCATGGTACGTGTTTCCCGTTATCGCTTGCCGCTCGTGATAACCGACATCCGGGGGTCCTTAGTAACATCCTAGACTTCTGATAGACACACGACTTAGCTTGTACCGAGCTCGCGCCTTGACACTACCTGGGTCATCGTGGTGAACAGGCTCCAGCGTTGATGACCTTGCTGCTCTCGCCTCCTCCCGCTGACGAAGCTCCAACTCGCAGAGCGGTTGGTTTAGATATGGCTCAGATATGTCCTGTGCTTGCTCCGCTTCATTTGTGAGCTAGATGGGCCTTCCTTTCAGGGACTCGGTATTGAGCCGGTTTTCCAGGTAAGGAGGCCTTTCACTAGGGCACTTTAATTCTTCATCCCCGTTGAACTGGGTCTTCCCTTAGCGCCTTCAGATATTGAGTACTATCTAGATGCACCGTCGTAACATCCCCCCCAGTTGAGTGGCCAGGAAGGGACAATCACGCGACACTCTCGATGGTGCACTATATCGGAAGACGCTATTTCGGCAACTAGCTTTCAACCCAAGGCCCATCGCTTGTCAAAAGTTCAAGGGTTTCCATTGGTTTGGGTGGGGGGTTGGCTTGGTACTGCACGTCGACCTTTTGTCGATGATTTGTACTGTCGCCCGAGGCATCGTACTAGTCCACACCTCACGCTAGGATTTACTAGCGTGCTATGCTTTCATACGAACGCCTTTGTCTGGGCTTGGTGATCTGCGTCGACCTTTTGTCGTCGTTTCATACTTCGCCCGGGTAGTTGGGGGGGGTATAGTTTGCGGGGGGGGGGGGGCTTGGTACTGTACGTCGACCTTTTGGCGATGATTCATACTGTCGCCCGAGGCATCGTGCTAATCCACATCTCACGCTGGGATTTTGCCGGCGTGTTGTGCTTTCATACGAACGCTTTTTTTGGGCTTGGTGATCCGCGTCGACCTTTTGTCGCCGTTTCATACTTCGCCCGGGTAGTTGGGGGGGGGGTATAGGTTGCGGGGGGGGGAGTGGCTTGATACAGCACGTCGACTTTATGTCGATGATTCATACTGTCGCACTAGTCCACACCTCACGCTGGGATGTTGCCGGCATGTTGTGCTTTCATGTGAACGCCTTTGTTTGGGCTTGGTGGTCCGCGTCGACCTTTTGTCGCCGTTTCATGCTTTCGCCCGTGACATCGTACCTACCCGCACGTCACGTTAGCCTTTTGCCAGCGTGCTGCGCTTCTGTACGAACGCCTTTTAGCTCGGTACTTCGCATCGACTTCTTGTCGATGTTTTGCACTTTCGCCTGAGTAGTCAGCTTAGTTCTGCTCATCGCGGTCGCCTTTTGCCAGCACACTGAGTGACCATGCCAACTCTCCAATCGATCACCCCTTACAGACCGATTGCAATCCTATACATATATGTATAGTTATGTTTGTGAATTTTTCGCATTTTTCGCAACTTTTCTCTCCGCGCGAGCGCTTTTCGGCAAAACGCTAAGTACCCCGACACGGGAGGCCCGGCCGGACACATTGGTCGAGGTTTGAGCTCGATCCGAGCTCTGTGGCTCGCGTGGCGGGCGCTCGAAGTTTTTTTTCCCGCGGGAGTGGATAAGCCGATTTCCCGGGTTCTCAGCATGAGGCCGTGTTTCGTACGTATGTGCCAGTAAATAACGATGTTCTGTTTTTAGATGTTGTCTGTTTTTTGCCCGCTCACATGCACACAGAGGCCAGAAACATGTACCAGATACCAGTAGACAACAGACAACATGCACAGAGCACGGCGTTACAGCGTTGCCGCCAACACGAGTAGGGAACATCGTGCGTGAGTGGCACATCCATTCTGGGCTTATACTGCTGCTGTAAGTAAGTTGTTTTATCGAAGGCCTGCTGTCGCGTAGTCCGCCACCTATTATGCATTCTTTGCTGTTTGTTGTGCTGTGTGTTTATGAATCATATCCAGGTCGACTTTGGACCGAAATGTAAGGGCCGTTTATATTACGTGTGAGTACGGCAACTGTTATATAATATTTCTGGTGTTGCGGTTTTGCCCCAAGCACACCATCAAACTTTTAGACATCAGATAACATGCAAAGAGAACACAAACAACACGTTGAACCACGCCGCCCGCAACACAAGCAAACAGCAGGCAACATCACGCCGCATGTGGCAGGTCCGCGCTATAACTGCTGTGGCTCCAGCAGCAGTAGTTGCTTTATCGGAGGCTATGATCGCGTCATCGGTCATCTCTACCTCTCTCTTCTTCTGCGCTGCTGCTGTGCATGTGTATGTGCGTGTGTCACGCACTCCACTGCTGTGGACACGCACGCCAGTATAAAACATATTTTGACTTTCTCTGTATATATGGTCAAATGAGTGCGATGCCCGGTAATTTGTTTGAAGTGGTCAGTTTCGAGACCTCTCGTTCATATTTTTTCCTTTTTAGTGGGGGATACGAAATGTACTTGCTCTTTGTCTGCGGGCCGAAAATGACTTGACCTTGTATGGGGGTGAAAAGGCGTACCGTGCGCATTGTTATCCCTAACCCACTGTTCCGAAGACGCCCGAGGTGACGAAGACTCTTGAATATTTCCAGTATTTAGTGTGTGAGTGTATCCAGCGCCTTAGCCTAATATCGACTGTGATCTGCTGCAGCAGTTAGCAGCAGCACCATCAGCAAGCAGTGTGTTGTTTGACCTGTGCAGCATGCATGTACCACGCAACAGCAGAGGCCCCAGCACTAATAAACGCGTTGTACTTTGTGTTTGTGTATTATTTTTCCCTGGGGTATTCTTCCACTCCAGAGCTTTTTGAGGCCTGTCCTGTGACCACGGACTACCTTATAACAACAGATCACAGGTGCCGATAAAAAAAACACACACACAACAGTACAGCAAGAGTACAGTATAGTAGGACGCCACAGGCAATACAGGGCGGACAAACTAGCCGCCGGCTCATGCTGTTTTATTGCTCTGCACTGCTCGTGTGCTGCTTCTGTGGTGTCTGGGTACGCACGTACATAATACAAACTAAAACAAACCAAGGGAAAAACCAAAACGCGTCATTTTCGGCCCTGACACAAAAAATAAGTCAATTTCGACCCTCCGCACCAAAACCAGGCCAATTTCGAACCTAACACAAAAACCAAGTCATGTTTGATCCCCCACATAAAACCATGATGATTTCGACCCTAACACTGAAATCGAGTCTATTTCGATCCCCTTCTAGAACCAAGTCAACTGTGGTGCCTCTCCACACAACAAAGACATACATAAACACACTGGCGAACATAATACAATGTTTGGTGGAATCGTTAGGAAAATCTATTAAAGATATGCAGTCAATAGTAAGGGTTCCACACTATTTCCAAGTATTTTTACCCCCAACAGTGCGCAGGTCATCTGATACAGTTCTAAAAAATAGTATGCATGTACCCTGCATGTACGGTAATATGCAGATAATTCATATCGTCGTACTATGATGTAATTTGCTTGCGTAGGATACAATATCGAATTATGTACGAGTTTGGTTTTCAATTCGTTCTTGCGCCACTCCCCTAGGCATGTCCCGGAGGGGAACCTTGTAATATGTATGACTATACCAAACCGTTGTACCTTCCCCCCCAGCCGGTTGGCCTGGCACAGGTCAACCCCGCGATACCATCGACGGTGTACGCTGATAACACTATTAATTGTCGGCTTAGTTCTGCTTCTCGAGCTGGTCGTTTTCCGGGACACTAAATGACCACTATAACTTCCCACTCGATAACCACCTACATACCGTTTGTTTTTACCTATCTTATACGTGTGACTCTGGCAAGCCGTCGTATCTTCCCCCCCAGCCGGTTGGCCTGAGACAGGTCATATACGCGATACTGTACCCCGTGTACGCTGATAACAACAATATTATTTCATTTCTATACGGAAGTACTATTATAAGAACGCCCTTTTATCCTGCACTAACTATGAACATATCATCTTATTCGTACACATATTAAACTAATACGCAGCACAACCTGTCAACTTTTGCTATGGCCTTGTCAAGAGCAAATGGCGACCCGCGGTGACATGGTATACTCCCATCATCTGGCAGGCGCGTCTGCGCATCTTGGCTCACACTCTTGCCGCGCCCTATAAACCAATACGACTGAGTATAATCTATTATCGTCCCTTCGAGGATGCCGTCGATCCGTCCTGACGGGGTGCCGTTACGTCCCCTCAGTATCGCCCCTCTTAGTTGACGCGCTGGGACATCATATCTGTGCATCTTGGCCCTGTCGCCAGGTCTTCCTCCGTTCTTTACTCCCCGTACTAGTTATAAACTATTTACGCTCCTCACGGTTTCTAGCAATTGGTCTCGATAACATGTCATCGCGTCATCTAGCTAGTACATCGCTAGGCTGACGCGCGGGGACATCATGTCGTTGCGTCTAGGTCGTATGGCCAGCTCTTGCTCCGTCCTACAAAACCAATGATATCACTTGTTCGAGGGTCTTGCACTTGTTAACAGAACTCTACCGACGCATCTTTTCATGAACGCTAAGAACTACACCTCAGTAAAACTTACCCTACTGGCACGTAGATGTTAGGGCTGCCACAGGCGAGCTCGACCCGACTTTGACATGCACGAGAGGTATGCAGCCGCAGATGACGTTGGCATTACCGCTGCAGGTGCCAATCTCCTCAAGAGAGGGGCTCCCATTGGACACCTGTCCAGCGCTGGCACGTCTTGCAACGAGTGTGGCCATGTTGAACACCTACATGCCCGGTTGTCGTGTTACTGCGTGGCCACCCCTCCCCCCTCGTTACGAGACGGTCCCCAGCGGAAAAAACGAAACAAAAACGAAACTACCTCGTACATTCGTGTGGTCGTTGCCATGTACCAGGTATAGATGTTGCATACAATATGCGGCGCAGGCATCAGTTCGGGGTGTTTTGTGGTCGCATCTCGTAGCGCCATGGTCAATCATCTCTCGAATACCTCTGCCAATGCCCTTCTCTCCTTTTCACTCTCTGTTGCCCCGTTACGTAACCTCTAATTTACGTATTTGTTTGTCTGCTCGTTTGTTTGTTACGTATCGCTTGTGATGGGTCGTAGCTTTGTCCCTCTTCTATATTGTCGCCTATCCAAGCGGAAAATTATTTCACGAGCTATTTGTTGGGGCTTGGTAAACAATGTTTGCGCCCACCACGCCGTCGGTGGACCCGACTCTCGACGTGGTACCTACCGCTGTATAGAAAGGGCTCGGTTGCGCTTCACGCACTGGTTGCATCCATTTTACAGTGTGGTACGAACTATGATGTTGGTTTATGCGGTATCATCTTGGCCTTTAGAGTAGTTGTATCGTTGTGTTTCTGTCTGTCTGATTGAAGATGTACACCGACCACAAAATGAAAATTCAGTCCACGCCTACCATGAGCTATTTGTTGTCAAAGCCAGGGGTTCGGTAAATTCACATGTTTACCACGCAGCCCATCATCGGCGGTGGGCTCATTATGCAAAGTGGTACCTACCTCAATTCAGTGAGGGCTCGGTTACGCTTTCGCGCACTGATAGACATCGATTGTGTAGTGCAGTACGATCTAAGGTATTGGTTTATTTGGTTTTAAGTTGGCTTTGGAGTACTCGTATTGCTGTGTGTCTGGTTTTTTATTAACAATGTTTTCGACCACAAATTTCAGCCCACGCCTACCCTGAGCTACTTGTTGTTATAACTAGGGGCTCGGTAAATTCTTATGTTTACCACGCGGCCTATCATAGGCGGTGGACTCAACACTCGAAGTGGTACCTACCTCAATCCAGTGAGGGCTCGGTTACGCTTTCGCATACTGATGACATCTATTTTGTGGTGCGGTCCAATCTATGGTGTTTATTTTTTTATTTTTATCGCGGCTGTAGAGTATTCGCATTGCTGTGTGTCTGTCTACCATATTAGTAAAGGTACCCCGGCCGCAAAATTTAGACTACACCTACCCTGAACTACAAGAAAGTGTATCCAGGGGCTCAGCAAATTTCTTGTGTTTACCACGCGACCTATCACAGGCGATGGGCTCGACACTCGAAGTGGTACCTACCTTGGCATCGCAAGGGCTCGGTTACGCCTGCCGCGGGTACTAATGACATCCATTTTGCGGTGCGCTGCGATCTATGATTTCGGTTTAGTTGCTTTTTTCTTGGCTTTGGAGTATTCGTGCTGTTGATCTGCAGCATATATGTGCTCATTTCGTAGGAGCAGCACACCTGCTGTGCTGTAGGCCCTGCTGTAAGAAATTCAAACAACTGAACGATTTTACTACAACTGGTGTACGTGCCAACACTACACAGCGTATCTCTCTCGCTCTTTTAACGCGCTCTGGCATCACACCTTTTCTGTCACGCGCCAATCACCTCTCTCACTCATAACTTCTCTCTTGCAGAAATCCTGGGTATTCTAATTTGAAATGATAGCCCTTACAGCAATTGGTGTAACACTGCTACGCTAATGTCCGCGCCTACCCCCTCTCTCGCTCTTCGCCTCTCTTTCAAACACATCCCTCTCCAGGTGGGTATTTGCATTTGTGCAGCAAGACTAACACTACAAAATACATAGCTGGAACAATTATTTCATAATCACAGGAGGAGTGGGAGTACACAGAAAAAAAATAATAATCGCATTTCGATTGTTCGACTCCTTCACAACACACTGCTTTATCGTATTTTTCTGATCTGTCGTGTTCACGGTTTTCAGTTTATCGCATTTTAATGAGGAGATATTTGATGCGAAGCGGCCGGAGCCCTTCGAAGCATCAATAGATGCTCTTCCTAATGGGTTGGGTATCTGCCTGTGGCGGTGTACCCCCCTGGTCGCGAACGGACACAAACGGACAAAAAACAGTTCTGAAAGCTGCCACAGCGTGGCTTTATTTAAAGAATCCTTAATATTGAGGTTTGTCCGTCCCTCGCACGTCCCTCGTCTGTTCGCTTTGCTTTTGCCGTGCGACGCGTACACTCAACCGATTTAGACGCGCTCGGGACTGATAGACGCCCGCTATTTACGCTTAAAGTTTAGTACTGCTCGTGTCGAAAGCCGTGCCGAGATCGGAGAGCTAGGCGGTAGTGACTGTCATAATTGGTTACCACAGTGACAATTGTCACTGAGATTATTTTCCTGGCGGTAGTCAACCCTCCGCACTCTTTCAAGCACCAAGACACACACAGCAGTAGATTTATAGCAGCAACAAGCGACCACCATCACCACCAGCAAACGCCACCACCACCACGACCACTATCGCCACCCCCGCCACACCAGCCGCACGAGCACCAGAAGCTGCTGTTGCTCATAGTTGCTGGTGGTCGTTGGTTGTGGCCTGGTCCCGTGGTCTGGTAATGGTGGTCTTGTGCTTGGTGCGATGGTGGCTCGAGAAGAGAGAGCTTGTACACAGAAACCACCACCAGATTGTTGCTGGTGCAACAAGCAACCAGCACCACCCAGCAACCACCAGCAAACGCCACCACCACCACGACCGCCACCAGTACCACCACGACCGCCACCAGTAGCTATATCGAAGATGACTAAATTTAGTCTTGCAATAAGCCTGTCCTGGTGGTGGTGGTGTGGTCGCAGCAGGTGGTGATGGTGATGTGGTGGTGTGGCTTACCTTGCGCTCTCTCCTGAGAACGAGCACCATAAGAAAGAAGCACCAGACACCAACACCATGTAAGACGGAAACATGACAGCAGTAGTACCAGCAACCTCAACTACCACCACCACAAACACCACAGACACCACCGCCACCAGCGGAGCAACAGGAGCACCAGAAGCTTGTTGTTCGCAGTGGCTGGTCGTCGTGGTGTCAAGTTGGGTGATCCTCGTGGTAGTCGGTGCCCCCCCAGCCAGTACACCAGACAACCGCTTGCCATATACTGGTACCTGGTACATATGTACAGCAGCAGCAGTGCCTGGTACATACAGCAGAAGTTTTGTTTTGGCCAACGTACCGGGTACGAGCGCCCTTCTCAGCATCAAATATCTCCTCATTATGAGCGAGGTCCCTCGCCTATAAATAGAGATTTTCTGGGATCCTCGATATCTTGAGACTGCCGACGCCGATTTCGTTTTTTTTTTTTTTGTCGTCGACGGGTGTCACAACCGACAATAGAGTACAGTAACAAAATACACTGTAAGGGAAGTACATCTCTTACAATTCAAAAAACAATATTTTCGATTTTAATTCTCATCGGAAAGGCAATTCTCAATTAGGATAATCGGCTGTTAGCAAGTCGGTCTGGTACCTTGCTACCCTGTCTGCCGTCTCCTTCCTGCTTTCGTCTGCCGCGGTTTCCCTACAAACCACCCACCCCCTCTGTCCCCATTGCCTTGGGCGCCACCCATACCAAAATAAAAATTAAACAATGCGAGGGGCTGTAGCATCGCTGCCGTGCGACAGGCAATATACCAAGCAAATAATATAAAAAGAAAGGAAAACAAAGACCACCAGAAATAACCAAGGGAAATCACGGGGTTCGCCATCCACCAAGCCAAGTAGTACTTCTTCCTTATCACAGGGATAAGAACGGGAGTAACAATGAAACGAAAAACGAAACGAAAAACACAAAAGGACCGCGTTCGAAGCAGCTACAGAGGTGCGCAGTACGAGTAGTCTAGACGGGACTTACTAGTCAGCCTGGTACCTTGCTACTGTGATGTTGTGCCTTCAAAGCTATAGATGATTGAGTTTTGGGACACCGCAAAGATTGTTCACGTGTTCTCTTTGGTAGGCCAGACATGCCTCGAAGAACGTTCTAAACCACTAGAACGTTCCTTAATGTCGGAACTCCCGATAAGAATTAGAGAAGTTCTCATAAAGCATATAGGAATGTTCTTATAGGACATTCCAATAAGCGGGGAAGCCGCAGACTGCTATCCGATTAACGGGTAGTTAGAATTGAGGATTAGTGGTAACAACCCGAGTAGGCTTCGAGCTTGGGGAGTCAGGCAGACTCTCCCTCCCTAAGTCACTCGTTTCTCTCTCCCCTCCATCGGCTCTACTTAGTCAACATCATCAGAGGTTAACAATGATATATGATGTCTTTCCATATCGAAGAAGAAGCTTACTTCCAAGCTCAAGCAACGCTCCAGCGCATTCCATTCCCTTTTATCATCGTCTCTACTCGGTCTTCCTCTTCACATCTGGCGTCGACGGCAGGACCGTTTCCTTCCTGCTCTCATCAACCGCGGTTTCTTTACGACTGCTGTTGCCCCCCCCATTCCCATTCCCTTGTGCATCACCCGCAGCGGGTGCGTGGCGATGTCTACTCAGTTCCGCCTCGTGCTTATGCCACCGAACCATGAACCGTTCAGCTGCTTCGAGGACCCCCCTGTACGACTTGCCCCCCTTAGTTGCTGCAACGGTCCACACTGAGGTCTTTACTCCAAACACCAACGGGACCTGTGGCGTAGACCCCGCGGTGGCTTGAAACACCTTGAGGTCTTCAGTAAGGCATTTCTGCCAAGTCTTTGGTTGTCCGCCCGGTCTGCGCCCCTCCCCACCTGGCATTGCCCCGAACATCACTCGACTGGGTAGTCGCCCCTTGTGTTGGCGTGCCACGGCCCCCGCAAAGAACAGACACCGTTTACGGATCGTCGTTTCGATGCTCTCGCATCGTGTCTGCTTGAGAGCCTTCGCGTACGAGGGGGTCCTATAGTCGCCACGCTGCCGACGGTGGAAGCCCATGACACGCAGGAGGTCTTGGTGGTGTACCGATCGGAGCCTGGCGAAGTGTTGTGCACAGAGAGTCCACGTCACACATCCGTACAGCAGGGTCTCAATCACTTCGGCCTTCAACATGCGTACTTTCAGGCTAAGCGGGGCCGTCTTACAGTTTACCCAATCCTTTTTCGGCTAACTTTAAAAATACGACGAATTGCAAGAAAAGCTGAACACGGTCGTCATCACGAGGGCTGAGCGAACAAATGATTTTTGAGCATTCTGTTTTTTTCGGCCACTCTAAACTCAAGTAAGATTCAGGTTGTCGAGGGCATGTGTGTGTTGTTCACATTAAACCTTCCTTTCTACCCGTCGACATCCAGCACACCCAGTGTCCGTGCCGATTCTTCATCCTAAAAAGGTACCAGTTATGTGGTCACAAAACTAGGACAAAGTAGTCGCCCCGGTGGGCTACCAGGTAACCACGAAGCCTGTTAGCGTCAAGAAAGCGAGTTCGAGCCCCGCCGAGTGCTTGCTCATAGGCACTTTTTCTCGCAAAAAATATCTTGACTAGCAGAAAGCGCGAGAGCGTGAGTTCGCAAAATTCGATGAAAATCGACGAGCGTTGGGAAGGCTGAACCCTCTGCGCGATAAAAATCAAGGCAAGAACCGTAGTGGGGGAGGAGGGAGAGGAGCCTACTTTGTGACCCCGGATCTGAGTTACGACTAGGGAGGGAGAGACGGAAGTGCGAAGATAATAAATGGGATGGAAAAAAAAAAAAAAAAAAAAAAGAGATACTACAACACTCAGTGCAGTAAGCAGAGCAGACAATGCAACGCCATATACGACAGGTAAGACCTACCCTGCTAGCTGGGGAATCTCAAGGACTGTTGAAATTCGTTGTCTAAATGATACTCCGAAAAGAACACAGGGCGGCCGAGGATTTGGATATCATACACCTAACCCCCCCCCCCCCCCCCGCAAGAGGCCGAAAAAACATTTTTTTACCACTTTTTTTTTTTTTTTCGTGTACGAATATACTTTGTGTATACTGGTGGTGTATCCGGTGTATCCAGCAGTGTTTGTCGGTCAGTATCGGTGTATGTTTGGTGTAACAGCTAGTACCGGACAGATGCAAACCCTCGCAACAAGTCAAATAACGTACGAGTAACATCACATCTCCGACAGATAGGTACAGGATATTTACAGAAGCAGTAGGATTGTCTACTCGTACCAGGTGGTTCGTGCAACACGGCGCTCGTCCCCACAGAGAACCAACATGAAACAACCCGAGCATCGATTCGCAGTGTTCTACCAGGTTATACTGCTGTAGTGCCGGTCAAAAATAAATATTCTCCGCACGTACAGCAGCGTGGTTCGAAATTATTTTTTCGACACCTCACGTCAAATTGTTCAACTTTTACGTTTTGACAGGGGGGGGGGGGTACCTGAGACCATCCCCTCCCTATACGCCTATACAATACCTATATAATACTGAACACAGGGGATGGTAGAGCCCCCCCCCCCCCTGCTTGATACAAGGCCTTCCATACTACTACAATACCAGGGGCGGCCGCAGGCCGCAGGCCTATGACCTATGAGCTGCAGCTGCGTAGAGGCAGCGACTGCAGCAGGAGAGTCGAGGGAGAGTAGTGAGCGGTACAAAGGAGCTATGAGCTCGATCGAAGGTGGACCAGAAGGTCCCGAAGAGCCGTGGGATCCACAGGCTTGGATGGATTAGCACTGCCTGAAGAAGGTCGCGACGGACGGGGCCTCTGTATCAGTCCAGTCAAGTCCAGTACTGGTCGACGCCTTGATGCCCTATACTCGCCCTGCCCTATATCGTATACTTCGAGTATACGAGTACCTGGTATCTGGTATCATCGTACTCGTATATACCGGTACGTACCTGTGGTACCTCATATAACCATGTTGCCTTGCCTTACCACATATAGCTGCAGCAGCATGCTTGCTCGCACAGGTGAATCTTGGTACTACAGCAGCAAGCAGTACTCGTAGCGCTTCCCGCAGCTACAGTACTACAGCAGTCGAACATTGCAAGCCGTTGCTTCGTGTGTTTCTGGGTGGGGACTTSGATGCCGTATTTAGACGAGCCACGTATTCATACTGGTGTGGGTAGACCCTTTTACTCACAATCTCGATACTAAAATATCTCGGTAGCACTACTTGTACCAGTAATTGCCCCGGTCTGCCCTACGTGGCGGTACTACAGTAGTAGTAGTATTAATAGTACCTCCTTAATACTGCACT
>MEHQ01004276.1:46514-88025 GCA_008828725.1 Saccharina japonica
GGAGGGGGGCGGGGGGGGGGGGGGGGGCAGTGCTGTTGTGGGAGGCGTACTCGTTTGTTGCTTGCCTTAAGCCATTTGACCATTGAGCACGCATCGCTTTAGAGACGGAGCCGTGGGGGGGGAGAGGGGGGGTGTACTCATGTCGTGCACGGCCGTAGTCGTATGACCATAGACCCTCGCATCCCTACAATCCGGGACGGAGCACGTTGGGTTTTCACCAACCAGGCAGACATTGCTTGCACCAAGCGCGAAGCGCCGTGAGGTATTGGGCGAGTCGCATGGAGGGTTTTCGTGGGGGGGGGGGTGTACTTCATTTTCATGCATGGTCATAGTCGTATGGCCATAGACCCTCGCATCCCTACAATGCCGGGACGGGGGGTGTACTTCTTCATTTTCATGCATGGCCGTAGTCGTATGACCATAGGCCCTCGCATCCCTACAATACCGGGACGGAACACGTCGGGTTTTCCCCGACCAGGAAGACATTGCTTCCACCAAGCTTTACGAAGCGCCGTGAGGTTGTTGGGCGAGTCACATGAAGGTGTGATCTGCATCCTACTAAGAACCGCTTGTGAGGCGGGCTTGCATATGGATGTAAGCTTCAATGAGTTGATTTATTTTCCGGTGTGGCCACTTGCAAGGACAGAAAGCGGGGGGAGGGGGGGGGTTGTTATTTGGGGATTTTTATCAAGTGCCGGGGTGCGAGAGAGGGGCTTTTTTATAAGCGGGGGGGGGTATTAGTGAGGGGGGCGGGGATGTACTTCATTTTCATGCATGACCGTAGTCGTATGACCATAGACCGTCGCATCCCTACTACGGCTCGTGTAGTTGCATTTTTATCTCGAGAAGACTTCGTGTATATATATAGAGCTGATGCTGTATTAGTCACAGTTCTTCGACAGTTCCCCCCCCCTCCTTTGAGTTTCCCAAAGGAAGACTATATACGTTCGCAATCGTTCTCCCCTCTCCTAAGGCAGTTTACCTCGCGATCGGTCTTCCCCCTTATCATGTTCAACTTGTCTAAGCTTTTTTTGGGGGTTTCGAAGTTCTGAAGTTCTGAAGTTTTGGAATTTTGTTTCGCTGATTGTCCGTCTCACGTTTCTCGTTGTTACTCGTTTTGCCTTTTTCGTGTATACCCGTGTGTCTTGTTTCTCGTTTATTCGTTACAAAACAGTGCCAGGTACTAGTGCTCGTCGTGTTTTTTTTTTTGTTTGTCGTTTTTTTTTGTTGTAGTATACGACGTATATACTCGTCTTTTTTTTCTTGTTTTTTCGTTTGCATGATTTTCGTTTTATTGGTTTTTCTCGCTTTGCTTTTGTGTCCTGTTGATTGATTTTTTTTTTTTTTCCATTTAGCCCTTTTGGGACTCCAGTCCCGTTTTGGGGACAATCCACTCTAATTCTAAGTAATTTGTCCCCAAAACGGGACTCCAGTTCTACAAGGGTTAGTGTGTCCGAAACGGTTTTTCTTATTTTTTCTTCTCAAAAGGATTGGTGAAATTTAAGCTCAAGGTCACCACAGCAGTATGTGTGGTGGTGGCGTCAATTTTAACCCGTCGCTCCCGTTGCGACAGCAGACCAGGCTGATACTGCTGTATATATACTACTGTACTCGTTTCTCGGTCGTCATGCGATATGCTATGCTAGGTGGAACTGCTGCATTGCTCTTGGGATCGTCCTGTCGGCTAGTGGGGTGCAAGCTCGAATGTCGGGCGCAGCGTGGACCCCGGCCCTCGTGCGGTCCCTGCGCAGGTATGAGTCTGTTGGAGCGATGCGATGCGACCTCATGCGGTGCAATGCTGTGATGTGTACAAAGGCGGTGCAATGCTGAGTACAATGCGGTGCAATGCGATTCCCCCGTTATTTTGTTCTGATTTTTTTATTCTTGCATCGTTTCGTTCTGATTTTTGTTCTGACTTTTTGCTCTGACTTTTTGTCTGGCTTTTTTAATGACTTTTGTTCTGATTTTTCGCTCTGGCTTTTTTTTCTGACTTTGCTCTGGCGTTTGCTATGACTGTGCTCTGACTTTTTCTCTAACTATTGCTCTGGTTTTTGCTCTAACTTTGCTCTCAATTTTACTCCGACTTTTGCTCCGACTTTTCTCTGACGTTTGCGCTCCGACGTTTGCTCCGACTTTTGCGTTCGACTTTTTTCTCTCTGACTTTTTTCTCTGACTTTTTCCTCTGACTTTTTTTTCTCTGACTTTTGCTCTGACTCTCGTGTTATGTCGTTTGCTCTGGCTCGCCTCTTCTTCCTTTGCTCTGTTTTTTTTCTCCCCGATTGGGTTGTGCTGTTGCTAATGTGCTGATGCTGTGCTGTTGCTAATGTGCTGTTACTGTGCCGTTACTGTGCTGTGCTGTTACTGCTGTGGTGTGAACTGTGCTGTTTCTGTGCTGTTTCTGTGCTGTTGCTGTGCTGTGCTGTTACTGCTGCGGTGTGAACTGTGCTGTTTCTGTGCTGTTTCTGTGCCGTTACTGTGCCGTTACTATGCTGTGCTGTTACTGATGTGCTGTGAACTGTTCTGTTTCTTTGCTGTTACTGTGCGGTTACTCTGCCGCTACTGTGCTGTGCTGTTACTGATGTGGTGTGAACTGTGCTGTTTATTTGCTGGTACTGTGCGGTTACTCTGCCGCTACTGTGCTGCTGTTGACTGTGATGCTACTGTTGTGCTGCGCATTTCCTGTAACGTTTCTTCACTGCACTACACAGTCAAATTAATGCCTCGAACAAGCGCTTCACCAAAGGGGTACGGCGTGACATACTTGAGCACGCACCTGTAACACCCCAACTCACTGAAGCTGTCATCCATATGCAAGTCTGCCTCACAAGCGGTTCTTACTAATAGTAGAATGCAGCTCACCCTTCATGCGACTCGCCCAACACCTCACGGCGTTTCGCGCTTGGTGCTAGCAATGTCTACCTGGTCGGTGAAAACCCGACATGCTCCGTCCCGGCATTGTAGGGATGCGAGGGTCTATGGTCATACGACTACGGCCATGCATGAATGAATATCGAGTACCCCCCCCCCCTTGACTTGACTTGACTTGACTCGACCCTGCCTTGCCAATATTTTCTCCCACACACCCACACCGCCCCCACGTGTCCCCACCCCTCCGCCCCCCCATCCCATGTACTACACGCCTCCCTCGTTCACCTTCCGTCATTTGCCTCGAACTGTGTCTCGAGTTGACTTGACTTGATTTGCCTTGCCTTGACTTGCCTTGACTTGTGTTGGCTTGACTTGACTTGTGTTGGCTTGACTTGACTTGGCTTGACTTAACTTGTCTTGACGTTACCTTGTGTTGACTTGACTTGACTTGGCTTGACTTGGCTTGGCTTGGCTTGACTTGACTTGACTTGACTTGACTTGAATTGACTTGACGTGACTTAACTTGACTTGACCTGCCTTGACTTGACCTGACGTGACTTGACTTGACCTGACGTGACTTGACTTGACTTGACTTGACTTGACTTGACTTGACTCGACTTCACTTCACTTCACTTCACTTGACTTGACTTGACTTGACTTGACTTGACTTGACTTGACGTGACGTGACCTGACCTGACCTGACTTGACGTGACGTGACCTGACCTGACTTGACTTGACTTTAAACGCATGCTACGGTAAAGGTGCACCATTTTTGCCTTCTAAGGGTGGTCACTTATTACTTGAGGAGCTGTATACCTCACCCGAAAATCGCTTTTGGAGGAAAACAAATGTGCTATATACCCAATGAGCAATCAATCCCATGTCCTTGAGTGTAAAACCAAAAACAGTGCAATACGACGTACGATAATGAAACTCTTACGTACGATAATGGATCAAGGAGCCCCCGTCATTCATTTCTGAAAAAATGCCAAAATGTGCTACCTCGATCGTAGTACGCGTGTTTAGCTTTTGACTTAACTTTAATTGGCTTGACTTAACTTTACTTGACGTCACCTTTCTTGCCTTGAATTGACCGCGACGTGACTTGACGTGACGTGACTTCAATTAGCTTGACTTGGCATGGCTTGGATTAACTTGACTTGACTTGACATGGCTTGACTTGACTTGACTTGACTTGACTTGACTTGACTTTATATGGCTTGACTTGACTTGGCTTGATATGGCTTGACTTGACTTGACTTGACATTACTTGATTTGACTTGGCTTAACTCGACTTGACTTGACTTGATTTGTATTGGCTTGACTTGACTTGAACTGACTTAAACTGACTTGTGTTGCCTTGATTTGAACTGATTTGTGTTGGCTTGCCTTGACTTGAGCTGACTTGTGTTGGCTTGGCCTGGCTTGGCGTGACGTGACGTGGTTTGACTTGGCTTGATTTCACTTTCGTGGGATTTCATTGACTTGGCTTGATTTTACTTTAGTGAAATTTCATTGGCTTGGCGTGACTCGACTTGGCTTGACATGATCTGACCTGCCTTGCCTTGACTTGACTTGACTTAACTTGCCTTAACTCGACTTGACTTGACTTGACTTAACTTGACTTAACTTGGCTTGACTTATCTTGACTTGACTTGACTTGCCTCGACTTGCCTCGACTTGCCTCGACTTGACTTGGCTTGGCCCTTCAGGAGGTGCTGTCTTCTCCCGAGGCGGACGCGGCGTTAGGTCCTTCGGAGCTCTCGGCTTACTGCCACCACCACCACCGGGCCTCCAAGGGGTTCCACTCCAAAGAAGGCGGCGGTGGCAGCGGGGGCGACCCGGTGGGATCCTCCCCAGTGATCCCCGAAACGGAACAATTGCTAGCCGCGGCAGCGGAAGGTTTGGTCCGACTGTTCACCCCCGGCGTCGATCAGGAGGAGGAGGAGGGGGAGGGGCTGAAGGACGAAGGGGGGGCGCGAGGGGCGGGGGCGGGGCGGGGCGGGGGCGGGGGCGGCGACAGTGGTAAGCGAGGAGTGCGCGAGGGGCGATGTTGGTTTCCAAGCCATACGTGGGCAGGCGTGTGTGGCCGAGGCGAGCGAAGGCGTCTTTCCGGATTTTGCGTCTTGGTGGGCGGGGCGGCGGGGAGGGTGGAGGCGGGAGCGGCGCGGGTCCGGGGGTACAGGGGGGCGCTGAGAGATGCGGCGGCGATTTTACGGCGGCGCGGCGCAGCGGCGGCAGGAGGGGGTAGGGGAGGGCGGGGCGCCCCGAGCTGAGAGGCAAGGAGAGACGAGATATGAGTGGTTAGTGTTTTTTTTTTTTCATGGGGGAGGTTAGGGGCCGGTGACACTTGGTTTTTCCTTCCCACTTTCCTTCTTCCCCCCCCCCCCCTTTTCTCTTCCCGCCCCTGCCCCCGCATGCGACGATAAGAGGCAGAATTTTTGGCTTTTTTTTTTTCATGACTGACCGGAGTCCTTCACCCATTCAGAACTGAAAACAATATTCCACACTAAATCCAAGTAGTTTGTCCCCAAATGTGTGGGACCAGCTCTCAAGGGGTTACACCAGTATTGTTGGAAGACCAAGAGTGTTTTTGCAGCATTCTTTCGTGATGCACGTAGGCTTTTGAGATGTCGATCGGGTAGCAGGATCTGTATGGTACAGGTCTATGATAACTCAGGAAACACGTTCCTACTGTAGACCATACAGGATGTACGGCTCCCAGCCGGCAGCATGAGCTAGAGCATACAGATCATACAGATCATGCAGGTCAGCAGAAGTGGGAATCGATGATCTATCTGTAGATGATCTGTAGATGATCTGTAGATGATCTGTAGACGATCTGTAGATGATCTGTAGACGATCTGTAGACGATCTGTAGACGATCTGTAGACGATCTGTAGACGATCTGTAGATGATCTGTAGACGATCTGTCCGAGGTTGTGAAGGTGTGGCAGCCCTTGGGTTACGTCTAAGGTCCAGGCGCTTATTCACAGCCAGACGGACCCCAGCCCAACTTGTCCTTCTAATACTTATGTTATGCGCCATAATCGCTGAGCTCTTCGTATGTATCGGTCAGCGCTGACTGATAGCTGAGCGGTTGTGGTGCTGGCTGATAGCTGAGTTGGTTGTGGTGCTTACTGATAGCTCGGTGGTTGTTGGTGCGTATCTAACATGGCCTTGGCTTGCGGTAGGCTGGTTGCCGTTTACTTACTGTTGTGTTATCGGAGGCGGGGGGGAGGGGACGGGAGTGTACTCGATATTCATGCATGGCCGGACATAGTCGTATGACCATAGACCCTCGCATCCCTACAATGCCGGGACGGAACATGTCGGATTTTTTCACCCACCAGGCAGCCGACATTAGGGCGTGCTCATTTGTTGCTTGCCTTAGTGATTTGACCATTGACCACTCATCCCTTTCGAGACTCGAGACGGAGCAGCTTGGGGGCGTGGGTATGGCGTTGCTGTGGCGACCGGCGGGGGTGGCGTGGGGATGCGCTTTCCCCTCCTAGTACGGTCTGTTCGAAGTAACTAACTGTGTTCGAAGACTCTGGGTCTTTTCAGCAGGCAGGGGGTTACATTGTGACGGGTACGACAGATAAAATAGTGCTACTATTTTAGCCAGGGATCTCGTGAAGGGTACAACCACTATATATCATTGTTGTTGTCATGGTATATTCGGCATGGTATCCCCGTGTCCCCTCTATTGTTGAGGCGGCGTGTTTCTGATAGAAACACACGCCGAGCAGTAAATATTATTTGCCCCCCCCCCCGCTATATAGTCCCCGAACTCTCTCTTCTGGCCAGGAAACCAGAGCGGCAATACTAAAAAATTATCATAAAAACATAATCTATCTTGTGAGTGACTGAGTGACTGAGCGCGTCTCGTCTCAATCTGCTTCCGGTAGTAGGGATAGGGTTATTGCCCCACACCGCACAATTGTTGTCCAGTACCTGTCGCATATGGCATTTTCATTGTCTGCTCTGCTTACAGCACTGCAGCGTAGTATCTCTATCTGTGTCGTAGTTTTGTGACCACAGAAGAACTGGTATCTTCTCTAGGATGAAGAATCGGCACGGACACTGACTGGGTGTGCTGGATGTCGACGGGTAGAAGAAAGGGAGGTTTAATGTGAAGAACACACACACATACACACCCCTGGGTGCGTAGGAGTACATTGATACGTGGCGTCGTCGGCAGGACACGTGAGGCTAGGATTGCTCTTGATTGCTTCCCCATACTGCTATTATTATACTCGTATATGCCATCCTGCTGCTGCTCTCGTTGTGTCCTTTGAGAGTCGCGGATATTTCGGCGGCGCCATCATCTGGAAAGAGGGCTACCTACCTACCGTACGTGACAACGAAAACACACACAGGCCGGCGTGCGTTCTCTTTTTGGTTTCGTTTTGATCGAAAAAAGTACTGCACGTACTGGTACGCTTTACCAGGTATGTATGTACGATGTGCCAGGTAGGTATATAAATGTACTTCGTAGTATGTATGCTGTGAGCAATTTCGTCTATGCTCTTGCGTGTCTTTCTTTTCGGCGAACGCACGCGAAGAAGTAAAGCCGTCGTGTTGCAATTCAATGCCGTTTTCGGCGTGTGGTGGACAAAAAGTATCATCAGTAAACTGGGGAATAAACACTCGCAGCCCCGAGCAAAACACTGGGGAATAGGGAATAGCCCCCTACGAAGCAAACTGGGGAATACATAGGGAATAGGGAACAGCCCTTGTAAAGTGGGGAATGGCCCGGACTCTGTTTCATGCGGCCAATCAAGCAATGCACTTCTGCTGCTGCTACGGGGGAACACAGTAACTATGACCAAATATTGTTACTAAAAATAGATTAAATATATAGGTTTTTGTGTTGACCGTAGGTCCTGTTTACCAGTGTTTACTATGCCCCCCCCCGCAATAGCAGCTGTGATTCGTCATATATATCATAATCGTCTCTCATTTTTGTTTTTTGTTTGCCTCTTATTACAAGCCCCAAACATGGATTTTAATAATAATACTTTCGGCGGATTGTGTACGACCCCACTATATTGATAATACGACACACTTTCTTCCCTGCCCTGGTCAAGTGCATTTTTTAGAAGAACAAAAAACGAAAACTGACGTCATTGTCCACGGCCAATTTGGCATTTTTTTCCCCCCTACGAAACGTGACGTTACGATTATTCCGAACGCCGAATGACGACCAATGTCGACCGAGGAATTTCCACCAATAAAAAATCCAACTTGAAAAATTGACCAATCAGAAAACTGTGGGCACGAAATAAATACTTGTTTTTTTTTGTCTACTGCAAGTAAGTACGTTCCGCAAAAAAAACATTTAAATTATTTGATTTCCGCCTTCGGTTCCTCGTAGTAAGTGAAAGCGCACCAACCCCATTTGAATCCTGACTTACCCGACTACTGACTGGCAGTATGATATCGATAATAGTCGTGACAACGCCAGTTTTTTTTGGTGGATAAAACATGCCGCCAGCAAAAACTTTGAAACCTTCTTGTGTTCCAGTGCCCCCCTCCCCCCCCCCTCCTCCTTCGCCCCCCCCTCCCCCCTCCCCCTCCCTCCTCCCCCCCCCCCCCCGCTCCCTTAAACGCGTCCGCGCAAATTCCTAAATCCCGTTCCCGGTCCCGCAGAAAAGTGTAAATCCAGTTCCCGCACAAAGGCGCCCCGCGCAAATTTAAAAATCCCGTTCCCGCACAAACGCGACCCGCACGATTCCGGATATCCCGAATCCCGTCAGTGCAGAAACGTGAAATCCCGTACAAACGTAAATGATAATCGCCCTTTCGCAGAAGGAGAGACTATGACCAGGGTACGTGCAAGTTGTTGTTGTTATCTTCACATTAAACTCGTTTCAGTTGCTAATCCCTATAGTCTGATCTATTATAGCAAGATCACGGCCCGTGGTCACAAAAGTGCTAGAGCCATCAGAGAATCCTAAAGAACACGTACACTTAGCAGGGAAAGGATACACAAGTCCGAAGAGGTACACCTAAAATCCCTACAGCATGTTATGCGTGTCCAAAACTGAACTACACGCCCGCAATCTCCATTCGACTACAGCAGCATCGTCCCCCCCCCCCCCCACTCTTTACCAATGAATTTGCCGACTACAAGTGTCAGGTTCCGACTTCGATTATGTCCTCTTTTTTTTCACTTTTTTTTCCATAATAGCTATTTCTTGCAAAACAAAAAATGTGCTCGTACTGTAAACTTGGTAAAAAATAGGTAATCCAATATGTTAATAATCAATACATATTGGTGAGAGGGTTGAAGTTGTGTTTGGTGTTGGATGTGTATTTGTGTATTTGATATTTGAGCTCCGTACAACAATCGCGGAGTAACCTTGGGGGTCGGATCCCGTCCAAAACAACATGTGTGGCACCACCGTCGTGGTCGCCGAACACAGCAGCAGCAGTACCGTGAAATACCCGCGTCCAGTACAAACGATTCCCGCGTAATACCGTGGTAGCCGAATCCCGCACAAAAAAAAAACGTTTACTCCCGTCGTGGCTGAATCCCGTCCCGTGGAGTCCCGCGGTGGCCGGATCCCGCACAAAAAATCCCGTTTAATCCCGTCGTGGCTGAATCCCGTCCCGGGTAGTCCCGCGCTGGCCGAATCCTGCACAAACAAATTATTCGAATCCCGTGGTGGCTAGATCCCGTTAGAAAAATCCCGTTTAATCCCGTGGTGGCTAAATCCCGTCCCGGGGAGTCCCGCGGTGGCCGGATCCCGCACAAACAAATTCGTAAAATCCCGTGGTGCCTGAATCCCGCGGGATTTGGTCCCGGAGTCGAAACCGCGTCCCGAGGAATGCCCTGATTTTTTCCTCTTCGTTTTTTTTTTTCGTAAAAAATTATTTTTCCCCTCTTTCACGCAGCCGGCTTGCTCGCAGGGTAGGTAGGCCGTGCCTGTCGTATATTTAGCATTTTGCATTGTTTGCTCTGCTTACTGCATTGCAGCGTACTAATACGTAGTTTGTAGTATCTCTTATCTGTGTCGTAGTTTTGCCACGAAAGAAGAACTGGTACCTTTTTAGGATGAAGAATCGGCACGGACACTGACTGGGTGTGCTGGATGTCGACGGGTAGAACACACATAATACGCACGGCACGTGCATTAGAAGAGCAAGTCGCGAAGAAAGCATACGAATCATCATTATCCAACAGCATTACGTACGAAGTCGAATTATTATTTATGATGGCTCTCGTACTCGTAGTACGTACCAGGGCGTAAAATAGGCGTCCGGCTCGTGGTGAAATCACCGCACCACATCGCCGAAGGCGATGTGCGGCTCCCCGCAGGGGGCCCCGGAGGCCCCCCCCCGCAGGGCCCCCGGAGGGCCGCCGGCGGCCCCCCGGAGGACCGCCGGAGGCCGTTTTTTTTCAACATATATGCGTCAATATACTCAAAATGTGCGTCTAACCCGCTCGGTTTATCCTCTAGTATACGTGGTGTCGGCTGACTTTGAATGTTCTGCATTTTGCGAAGAAACGAGTACAAAATTACGTTCAGAAATCCTCTGAGATGCGGCGAAAAACACGCCAATTTTTTTTTCGCCTGCGGCGAAACAGGCCCCAAAAAATGTTTCGCCTGCGGCGAAACAGACCCCAAAAAAAAACTTTTACGGCGAAAAAGGACCCGCCCAATTTTTTTCGCCTGCAGCGGCGAAAAAAGGTGCGGCACCAAAAATGCATGGTGCGGCAAGCCGCACCATGCCTTCGTAGCGTGGTGAAAAATGAGAGATATTAGCGAGAAAAGGGTGCGGCAGCGCAACATTTCACCACCTATTTTACGCCCTGGTACGTACGTACGTACATAGCACGCTTGCTTTCATTTGTCATTACATGGACGTACGTGTGTGTGATCACAACTTTCTTTCCTCGGATTCTTCCCGAGACATTTTTACCCCCCCCCCCGCTCGGTTCTACTCTTCTTGTTTGTGATGAAGAACAATCCAGGAAAACTTATAGCAAAAGAGCGGAGGGAGCTAGCTCCGTCCGTGCATACGAACGTACACCTATCTATCTACAGTAGCACCGGCCCGCTCATAAGAAACCAGAAATTCGTCATAGGCTGACTTTCTTATTTTAGAAAGGGGTGTGTCCCACACTAACTTCAGCATAACAGCTGTCGACTTTCTTATTTCCCCCGTAATGTTTAGGCTGAGTTTCTTGTAGGGCACTTTCTTATCAGAGGGCCGGTAGTGTATGATGATGAAACACTGCCAACCGACGCCAGACAGACGTTGGTTACTCTCCCACGTCGCCGTACACGCACAAGTGTACAGTACAGGACACCTATTAATAATAATAAACAGGCTAATAAGAAATCCAGGCCGAGGTTCAGAGGAAAATAAGAAATTCGGGAGTCGTTGTCTTGAAAGTAGTGTAGAAAGAAACCTCTCTCGACTGAGAAATCCAGCCTGGACTATAGATTTCCTGTTTCTTACTAGGTGTCCTGTACTACTGTTGTACACGTGTCGCGTTCAGAGTAGTAAATAAAAAGTGGCTGTACATCGTCATATCAGGTACTACACTACTTCAGTACACACTTGACCTGACTGTCCGCCAAAACTCCCAAAATAAAAAAAAATATGAGATACTGTAGATGTTATTGTTTTACCCTTCCTTCCTTGCTTGATCGATGGATGGATGGAGGACGAGACGCACTGAAAACAAAACCCCTATAACAGCGACTAACCTCCTATCAATAGCGGCCAACAAAAATCGCCTATTATTATCATACCTCTCTCGAATTCGAACCGGATACAAAGTGATGCAACACTATTCTCGTTTGCAAAGTTTATAATCGGGGTGGAGGACTCGATTTGTTTGCCTGACCGGCGTGAACCCGGCACGGAACACCCCGGCATTATAGGGGCACCAAGATAGAATCAGGGGGCGTGTACCCCCGATTGGTGATGTTGACTTTTCCATTTTTATTTTTACCTTCACATAGCGTGTAGAGGGGAGCGGAGGGCTCCAGACTATCTGTTTTTGACTGGCTTTGATCGCTTTGCGGACCCTTCGGGTTCCACTTTTATTTCAGTATACCTTTTTTTGGGTAAGTTAGCCTGTGACCACGGGAATCGACCGTGTCAAGCGTTGGATTAGTACGGACAGATGGAGGTACTGGATAGAGAGACCGGCACGGTTTTTAATGTGAAGACAACAACAACAACAACAACAATGAATGAATGGCTACACACCTATACGTACTCTCCCCCAAATGTGGTCTTGACCAGTACTAAGCTCAACGGCTTTGAAAGGTATCCAAGCGCACGTGAGTCAAGTTCATCTCATTTGCAATGCCTGCACACACCACTCCCTCTCCCCAAATGGTCTTGACGACCAGTACTAAGCTCGCGGCTTTTTAAGGTATCCAAGAGCACATAAGTCAAATTCATCTCATTTGTAATGCCTGCACACATAACTCTGTCTGCCCAAAAATGGTCTTGACCAGTACAAGCTCAACGGCTCTCAAAAGGAATCCAAGCGTACGTAGTCAAATCCTTCTCGTTTGCAAATGCCTATACACACCACACACCACTTTCTGCCCAAATGGTCTTGACGACCAGTACTAAGCTCAACGGCTTTTTAAGGTATCCAAGGGTACATAGTCAAATCCTTGTCGTTTGCAATGCCTACACACCACTCTTGTCCCCAAACGGTCTTGATGACCAGTACAAGCTCAACGGCTCTCAAAAGGTATCCAAGCTATTCAGTCTACAACGATACCTACACCCCCACTCCCAAATATTTTAGTAGAATAGCCCAAGAAACGGCAACAAAAAAGGTGTACTGAAGTATAGTATACCCATGGCGAGGAATGCATACACACGACGTACTTACTATGTTACTGCTTACTGCTGCATGCAGCTATATATAGCTGCTGTGATTAGAAAAAAAACGAATCGAAACCATAAATAAATGTATACCAGTACCTCGTCCGTATCCTGCTGGGGCGACCTTCTCGCCAACCCCCCCCCCCAAAATAAATAAATAAAAAAGGGCAGAAAGGCCGAGCAAATCGACCGAGGCGCGTCGTAGTGTCTCTAGGCTGCACGCAGTTCTCGAAGTTCGCCAAAAGAATGACTATAGAATACCACTCTGTCCCGAAATATAAGCACCTTTAATATAGTATATTATTGTATAAAAGGTGCTTATATTTCAGGACAGAGTGGTAGGCAAAAGAGAAGGGAAACTGCGCATAGAGCGGCGACGGCAGATAAGACATGATTACTACTCTTACTACTACTACTGCTGTCGCTGTTGCTGCTGCTGCTGCTGTTGCTGCCGCTGGGGGGAATTTCAAGGAAGGACCGTTATTATTATTATCATCATCATTTGTCATTCAGTAATGATATCTAAAAAACGTTTTTTTTCTTATTTCCGCCCCCCCCCCCCCCCCCACACAGAAGAAAATCTCGTAAAGGAAGAAATCTACGTAGGGGCTCTCCGGTATATATATATATACCAGGCACTTTTAAGCAACACGCTCTCGTGCTAATAAATGGAGCGGGGTGTGGGTAGGTAGGTGATGGCTGAATTGCCGTTAAAATAGCAAATAACGCCTTTTCTTGTTTCCCAGGGGATCAAGAAGTCTACCCCCCCCCCCCCCCCCACCAGGATGCAGCTCACCCTCCATGCGACTCGCCCAATACCTCACGGCGCTTTCGCGCTTGGTGCAAGCAATGTCTGCCTGGTTGGTGAAAACCCAACGGCTCCGTCCCGGCATTGTAGGGATGCGAGGGCTCTATGGTCATATGACTACGGCCGTGCACACATGAGTACACCCCCTACCACCAAGCAATGCCTGCCTGGCTGGTGAAAACCCACGGTGCTCCGGCCCGGCGTTGTAGGGATGCGCGGGTCTATGGTCATACGACTACGGCCATGCATGAAAATGAAGTATACCCCCCCCCCCCGCGCGCGCGCCTCCACCCCTCGCCATTGCTACCGACGTTGTCCAAGAACGCCTGCTGCGCTGTGCATATACAACACCAACTACACCGGCAAAACCGTCTTGTTTTTTTTTCTTCTTCCAGTACGTACGTAATGATACCTTACCTACCTTGTGCCCTCCCATCTTTTACTTACTGACACTTTGCTTTCAACAGCATTTTTAACAAAAATAAAAACTACAGTTAGTTAGAACCATGAGCACGTATTAAATAAAATGGGGGGTGTTTGCTTGCTGCGGAAACATGAGTACTGTACAGAACACGCCAAAGAAAACACCCTTGTTATAAAAAGCGCACGCACGCGAAGGTTTTTGAAAAATAAAAAAAGAAGGGAATACCGCTGGGCCTTCCCTACCTCTTTCTATTCGAGCACGCTTTTGGGAGCGAGGAAAACAAAATAAAAGAAAAAAGAAAAGGCTTTTAAGAGCAGCCACAACAAGACGAGTAAAATAATGGCCTGTTCCGACTTAAAAATAACTTTACTTCTTTACTTGGGTACCGAAAAAGTGCAACCCACAGCAGTAGTAAGTCCGAGTAGTTTTGTCTAAAAAAATAACTGTTTTGTTGGGCGCATGTTATAAAAAGAAAAAATTAAAAGCCAAAAACTAAGGCACTTAAAAACAAACAAACAAAAAAGGCTGTTTAAGGCCGAATACAAGGGACTTTGTAGACTAGACCGCAGAAGTAACGAAAACGATACTCGCTTTACGTATGCCGGTGGACCGACACATTTACAGTAGTACACAGCTTGCGTAAAAAAAAAAAAAAGAAGATAAGAGGCCGGGTGGGGAGGGGAGGGAGAGAGAGAGAGAGAAGAGAGAGGTAGGGAAAGCGACACCCTACTACGATGACTACTACTACTACTACTACGCAAAAAAAAAATCAGGCAGAAGAAACTCGAACTTAACGTACGTATGAAAAATGGGACGGAAAAAGCAAGGAAGCCAGAGAGTAACACGACGAGAACGTCACGTACCAACACCGCAAAAATGGGACACCACACTATTTCCAAGTAGTTGTCCTTTCTCGAAGGGTAAGCTAGCTCCCCCAAAAAGTAGGTGGGTCGAATGCAAACGGGGGGAACGAGGCGTGTCCAGTGGGGGGGGGGGAGGTTCCGCCCCCACCAGAAACAGGGAGCATGGAGTGCGGGAAGCGCGCTCTCACGCTCCGGGCTCAGTAAGGAAAGAGGGGGAAGGAGGGAGGGGGTTCAATCAATCAATCAATCAATCAATCACCACACGGGTGACAAAAAAACACACACACACACAACTAATCCTCTCTCCGTCATCCAAACGCGAAATAAAGCGGACAGAGAAAAGAGAGGAAAGAGAATGGGGGAGAGAAAGAAAAACTTGCCCCGAAGTGTTTTTTTTTTTTTTTTTTCCCCCTCTATCTGTTTCATGTCCCTCATTTGCTGCCTCTCTCCCCCCTGTCTTTCCTTCCTTCCTTTCTTTTCTTCGTTCGTTCCTTCCTTCCTGGTCTTCCGTTTCAAACCGTTCGCCCCGGTCTAAAAAAAATATATACCCACACGCCTGCCTGTCTGTCTGCCTGCCTATCTCTTGTCAACAGCAACCCTTGATTGAAGGAAGATCCACACGCCTGCCTGCCTGTCTATCTCTTGCTAACAGCAACACCGGATTGAAGGAAGGCTCTTGTTTCACTCACGTACGTACGCACGTGTACGTACGTACTAATCTTTTCCTCCTTGCCGGGATTGAAAAAAAAAAGAAACTTGGGGGGTCAAGAAGAATCAAGAGAAAAAAAATACCAGTCTCGGGGGGGGGGGGGGGGGTCCTGAATACAGGCGTAACAAAAGGTAAAAGTAAATACATTTTGACCTTTTGCGGCCCATATTTATGTATCCTTTTTTCTTGCTCCATATTTTTCAAGACCAGGTACTGTTTATTACTACGTACGAAGCTCCCTTTTTGTTTTTCTTCTTCCTGACTTGACTTGACTTGGCTTTTTTTGACTGACTGACATGACATGACATGACAGGACAGGACAGGACAGGACAGGACAGGAAGAGACAAGACAAGACAAGACAAGACAAGACAAGAAAAAAGCACACCCAACCAGTTTCTGAACTTGAGGGGGGGGGAAATAGTAAGTCAAAAATAACAATTGACAAAATCTTTTGCTTCGTCTCGACCAGCCGAAAGCTTTCTCTCTCTCTCTACTTTTCTCATGGGGGGAGAGAGAGAGAGACTTGTCGGTCGACTTCTCCTTTTCCATCGGTGCTGGGGGGCTCGGCTCGTGTATTAGGTACGGTCTTGCGTCGGGATGTCCGATGGCCTTTCTTCGTTCCCACGTTCATGCATGAATGGCTTTTCGTTATGTAGAGGCTGCTGCTGGTCGAACTAGACTCAGGCCTTGACGGCCCTGCGAGCGATGAAAAGCACACACGCGAAAAAGACGGGAGGAAAGAAAAAAGAGGGATGCACGAAGCGCAAGAGGGGAATATTAGAAAAAGGGGTTATCACATTTCGAGCGATGAAAGCAAGCAAGCAACAAGACACGAGGGAAAAAAGAGGGGGGTACGTTTGTATATACTTGGAAAATAGATAGATCATCGTAGCACGAAAGAGGCGAACAAAAACAAGAAGAAGAAAGTAAAAAAAGAGGACGTCGTTAAAAGCAAAATGCGAGCGATGCAAGCAAGCACACAGAAGACATGATCTAGGACATTCAGCTGGCAGAACCACCACCACCCCACCCCCACCACCACCACCAAAAAAAAAGAAAGAAAGAAAAAAAGAAGAAAAAAAAACACTCACGTCTGGGCCTGGGGGTAGCTCCCGTTGGCGACCTTGGGGTCCGCCTTGTCGGCCACCGCCGCCGCGGCAGGGATGCCCTCGCCGCCGCACATGCCGTTGAAGACCTGCATGATCGAATCCTTCGACTCCCAGAGGGGCAGGAACACGACGAACAGCGTCGACACGATGCCCCACAGGATGGACAGGGCCACCCAGAAGTTGAAGTAGCCCTCCGAGAAGACGCCCGCCGGGAGCGACAGAAGGGGCCACGCGAGCACGATGACCAGGGTGAACGCGAGGCCGATCTTCATGATCCAGGCCTTGGCCTTGCTCAGGTCGGCCTCGTTGTAGTCGGCGTCGGTGTGCCACGCGTTGTCGTACGTCTCGACCATGGAGATGTTCCGGGTGGACTCCCAGTCGTAGTCGTCCGGGTTGGCCAGGGAGACGACGATGCACACGATGCCCGAGAAGCAGATGGCCACCAGGTTCCCCGTGAGCATCGGGTAGTTCTTCCCCGTGTTGTCCAGGTTGATGTCTCCGTACAGAGCGGAGGTAGTCACCTGTGTTTGTGTGTGTGTGTGTGTGTATTTTTTTGTTCGTATGTTCGAGACGGGGGGGGGGCGTACTATTTTGTTGCTTGCCTTAGTCATTTGACCATTGACCACGCATCCCTTTCGAGACGGAGCTCCGTTCCTGCTCTGAATAGACACCTCCAGCGTTTGGGCGTTCAGTACGTTGTTTCCATATACTGCAAAATGAACTTCTTGCTAATGGGCCGAAGAATAGAGGTGAAGTGTAACCTACCCTGTTGTTCTGCCTCGAAGGAGCGCGATGAGGTCGGTTTTGTTGAGTGAGTGTCGCAACAACGTTTGGGCCCCCCTGGAAGAATGCTAAGTTTTGGCCATTCATGAAACCCCGGTACGACTGGAGGGGCGGGCTTGCGCAGATCGAACAGATCATGATCTGGACAGGTCATTGTCTAGATCATGATCTAAACAGGTCATTGTCTAGATCATCTATATACGTCCTGTATTGACTGCTCCGTTGCACAGTGGGGACTGGATAGGGCTTGTCGGCTTTTGCACAGATCGAACAGATTCATGATGTATACAGGTTACGATCTAGATCATCTACTAGGTCCTCTATATGGACTGGTTGGGTGGGGGGGGGGGGGGGGGGGGGGCAGAAAACAATATGAGTATTCGAGAGAAGAGTGGACCACTTGTGCTTTATGTGGAATTGTGTGTGTTTTTGCCGTGTGGAAAACCACCGGAGGCCCAAGGAAGGCAGGGGGGGGTGGGGTGGGGGGGTGTACAAGCAGATAAAGTAGAGTACATGTCGTCCGATGTTACCCACGCATGTTTCTTGATAAAACACAAGACAAAAAACATCAGTGAGCTGTTGATATCGAGATTTTCGTCGAGACTCCCACCCTTGCAACCTGTGTGTGTGATACTTCGATCGCGCGTACTATTAATAAGGGTTTTCTATGGCCTCATGCAGGATATGCTATCAATACGGGTTTTCTATGACCTCATGCAGGATAAATATCTAGTAGATAATATTTATATACAGTACTATAGTCTACATTCCTATAGATATCCCTGCCGTGTTGAGGTAGGTACACACAAGATAAGATTGTTGTTTTTGCCGTAAAAAAAGACCCGACTCTTCTGCGTACTACTCCTCCCTCGTACGTGGGGGCGTGAGACAAGCATGCATGCATGATGCATGTATGCGTGCGATGCGGTGCGGTACGGTAAAACGGTGCGCTGCGGTTTTGCGACTCTATTATATGCATTCTCTCACCAGCCACGCGATGATAGCGCAGATCTGCCCGGAGATGGCCCCGGCCATGGCTGCCTTGGCCGTGGCCTTCTTCCAGGTGAGCACCATCGACACGGGCACCACGGCGGAGCCGATGACGATGCCCATGAACAGGTACACCCAGCCCAGGTTGAGCCCGATCTCGTTGAGCCCTATGGACAGCACGCCCATCAGCGCGCCGAAGACAAACACGGTGTACCGAGAGACCTTGAGGATCTGCTCGCCCGTCGCCTGAGGGTTGATGTACGCGCGGTAGATGTCGTAGGAGACCAGGGACGACACGGCGATGAGCTCGGCCGAGCCCGTGGATGTGACCGCCATGAAGAGCATGATGAGGATCAGCGTGGCCCCGCCCTTGCCGAGCACGAAGAGGGCCGTCGCCGGGGGCACGAGGCCCGCCGCGGCCTCGTCGCCGGTGAGGGGGAGCTGCATCGCCAAGGCCGCGAGGCCGAGGGAGGTGGCCAGGGCGAAGGGGATCCTGTTCGGTTAGGGTTTCGATTTTGAAGGTGGTATGCACGGGGGGGGGTGGAGAAGGGGGGGGGGGGGGGGGGGGGTAAGGAAATGGGTTGAGGCATAATAGGGATAGTGGTGGGTGAGCTCCCTCGCTTCCCCCACCCCCCTATGTTTCCGTCTCCTTTGTGGGCTGACGTGGCTTGACTCGAACGATTGCAGGCGGCGAAAACAAAAAAGACGGGGAAAAAACGAAACAAAAACACACAAAAAACACACACAAAACATAAACACACACCGTCTCCTTTGTGGGCTGACTCAAGTCGAACGATTACAGGCGGCGAAAACAAAATAGACGGGGGGAAAAAAAAACACGAAACACGAATATCAAACACACCGTCTCCTTTGTGGACTGACTTGAATCGAACGATTGATTGCAGGCTGCGAAAACAAATCAGACGAAAAAAAAACCACAAAAAACGCAAAAACGAAAACAAAATAGACGGGGGGGAAAAAAACACAAAAAAACACACAAAGAAACAGAAAGAAACACAAAAAAAAAGAAAAAAACAAAACAAAAAACAAACAAGAGCAACACAAAAAACACACACACAGAGACACACAGAGACACACAGACACAAGAGACACAACTCACGTGAACCAGCACATGCCGCCGAGCAGGTAGCCCTTGTGGGACGACTGCGGCTTGGCAGCGATGGCGGACTGCCAGTACGACTGGTCCACGAACACGGTGCCGAAGTTGCCGACGATGTTGATGATGCCGAAGACGAAGCCCTCGGTAGACAGCATGGTGAGGTACGACCCTTCCTCGTTCCCCTTCACCGGTCCACAGCCGGGCGAGAGGGTGAACTGTCCCTCCGAGCCGTAGGAGCAGTCGTCGATTTTGGTGAGGGCCTGGAGCTTGTCGTACATTGCGCCGGGGCTGAAAATTGGGGAGTTTTTTGGGGAGGGACGGGAGGATGAAAAAAAAAAAAAAAAAGTAGGGCAGGGTAGGGTAAGGTCAGGTGTAAGAGGAGGAGGAGGAGGAGGGTGGGGATTTTGTTTGCTTGCTTGCTTGGTTGTTCGTTTTTTTTTTTTTTTTGCGTGGGTTAGTTAGGAGTGTGTTTAGAGAGATAAAAGAGATTGAGGAGGTAACGCGAGACAGAGAAAGGGATGACGGCGAACTAAAATGAAGGGGGGGGGGAAGAAAAAAAGAAAAAAAAGAAAAAATGGAAAAACTTGGCAACAAAAAAAAAGAAAAAGAAAACAAGAGAGAAAATCTCTTTTCTCTTAAAAAAAACGAAAACGAAAACGCTGAAAACAAAAGTGAAAACGCTCGACGAAAGAACACGCATGTACGAACGGCATGCAAGCCAAAGCGCCAGAAAGAAAGAAAGAAAGAGAAAGCAGAGGCAAGAAAGAAGGTTGCAGACTACAGTACGTATATCGTGCCCTCCGAAGGCATGAAAACTAACTATTTAGTATTAATGTCTTTGATTTACTCGTAGTATTCTAAATTTTAAGAAAAAAGAGGGCGTTGTATGATCGTACGAAGGTTTTTTTTTGGTGATCGTGTGCCAAACGGGGGGCGGGCTACTGTATATATATGTATGATAAACTCGCAGCTCGAAAAAAAAAAAACTGACCTGCCGATGTACTTGTCGTTTCCGGCGTAGATGACGAACACGAAAATGAGCAGGGCGACGAACAGGACGGTGGTGTGGGTGTACGAAGCCAAAAACGTCGCCTTCAGCCCCCCGTGCATGGTGTACGCGATCACGCCCCACGGGATCAGGAAGGAGGCCACGTTGAGGTCGACGCCGGTGAGAGCATTCACGGTGGCGGCGCCGCCGAGCAGGAGCATGGACGTGACGATGATGTTGGTGAGCAGGGCGAAGAAGAGGAAGACCTTGTGCGCGGTGTCGCCCCAGCGGGCCTGGATGATCTCCAGGAAGGTGTGGCAGGTGGGCGCTTTCCGCTTCACCTCTATGGCGAGGATGCCGAACAAGAGCACCTGGATTGTCGCCCCTGACGCGTACCTGTATGTAGGGTGTCGTTGGTTGGGGGTGGTGGTGTCCAATCTGTTTTCGGCTAATAACTTTTGAAATACGACGAGTTGCAAGAAACGCTGAACACAGTCGTAATCACCAGGGCTGAGCGAACAAATATTGTTTTTTCAGTTCTTATTTTTCGGCCACTCTAAAATCAAGTAAGTTCCAGGTTGGTCGAGTGCATAATCATAGCCAAATCAACTATTTTTTACAAAACAGTGAATATTTCGAGAAATATCGTTGCGATGAGAAAAAAAAAAACAGATGACCTGTAACTCGACGAAAGGAATCGTTTGGCGACCTCTATTTCCACATCTGTTGGATGGAAACCTTGTAAGATTGAAATATAAATGAGGTTCCGGGTTCAGTTTTTGTCTTGTTTCTTCTCGAGTTTTCGTTTTCTATAAAATCGGAAGGTCAGATCACCTGCACAACGCCGAGAGCTAATGAAATCCGTTGTCTAAATAGTCCAGTCATAATTACACTCTTCGTATTATTGAAATAAAAATATATAAATATATTTTTGTTTTTTTACAAGATGCAGAGAATGTTCGTTTTTTTTCTTCTTCCAGAAACACCTGCGCGGAAGAGTAAGCGTTATAGAGGTACTTTTGAAAAATTGATCGGTGATGTATACCCGGAGAAACATGTACCTAGGTGGTGTGGAAAATATTAGAAAAAAAAAGCTGCACGGACTACGTATAGCTATCTACAACAGTTACATAGTTGCAAGTTGCATATGGTAGCTATCTACAACAGTTACATAGTTGCAGTTGCATATGGTAGCTATCTACAACAGTTACATAGTTGCAGTTGCATCGTACAGGACACCAATTACGGGCGGGGTGGGCTAATGTAGTAAATAGAACCTACGGCACACACACAAACCTGCATACTTGCCTATTTTTACCAAAAAAAACGGAATACCGCCTATGATACCGCCAAAAAAAATACCGCCAAATGGCAGTACGGCCCCGCCCCGTCTGAGCCTGACTGAAACCTCGTTACCAAACACCACGCTGATTTTTACCAACAATATTTTGGTCTTATTTCCTATTGTATTTCGTAATAATAAGAAACAGGAAGATATGTACGTACATATATATGTTACGTGAAAAAAAAAAAAAAAACAGTCCCGGGCAAAACAAAAAAAAAACTCTCACGTGCTCAGAGGTGATGTTGACCCCATTGAACTTAGCGTCAAGCCACACCAGGAAGGCTGTGGATAGACAAGACAGGCGAGAGACAGGCAAGATATAAAACAAAGACAATACAGCAAACACAACAAGGCAGTGTTAATAACGGTCAGTTGACAGTTGACAGACGTCATGTACTATTTATTTGTCATCGACTTTACGAGTACTTCCCACTCAGCTTGCAAATATGAGATCCGATAAAATCCTCCATCTCACTGTGCGTGTTTTTTTTTCTCATTTTTTTCAATATACCAAATTCGCTGCGTACGAAAGACTGAGGTCGGATGGTGTATATACTGAGTACGTACGTACATATATATGTTACTACTCTGTAAAACCTACCACGCACTCTGTTCTGCAACATATATACTAACCCTTACAGGACTGGAGTCAGTCCCGTTTTGGGGACAAATCACTTAGAATTAGAGTGGTTTGTCCCCAAAACGGGACTGACTGCAGTCCTAAAAGGGCTAAGAAGGCCGTTTCTTATGGAGTTTTTTCGAGGTTCACAAACGGACCCCTTTTGATCAAGGATGTAAAAAAAACAGTCTCTTAATACTCGTAGGACTGCTGATACATATTTGATGTTTCATCCAAAACATTCCTTAAGACATTTCAGGACAGAACGGTATATACAATGTATACAATACGACGATGCACACCGCCGAAACGTGCGATCGAAGTATCACACGCACGCAGCAGCTTGCACCAAAATATTCGTACGATACCGTACATGAGTTTCGACGAAATCTCTATGATCTCACAGCTGATTGACGACGTGTCTCTCCTCTCTCTGTGTGTGGTTAAAAACAATACTGTATTGGAGGGAATTATTGGATACCAGGTATGTTTTTTTATTATTTTTTATCCTCCGGCGGATTATTGGAGTGAATTGACACACGACACGAAGTGAGACGTGGAAGTGTGGAGGGCTTGACCCTTTCAGAACTGAAAAAGTCATTCCTCACTAATTCCAAGTAATTTGTCCTCAAATACGACGTGGGGCCAGTTCTTAACCCTTTTAGAACTGCAGTCCCGTTTTGGGGACAAACCAGTCTAATTCTAAGTGATTTGTCCCCAACACGGGACTCCAGTCCTAGAAGGGTTAAGGTGTTAAGCTCTATTTTACAAATCCGCCGGAGGATTGAAATAAACAAACGAACAAAACAAAAAAACAAAATTGAAAATAAACAGCATGCTTGTAGTCTATACAAACAGCTGTAGCAGTACGTATAATGTGTACTCGCACTCACTTGTGAAGAAAGAGAAGAATACCCCGAAGATAAGGACGACAACTGCCAGACCACAAAGATGATGACGATGATGATGAATGACGATGATGATGATGATCACGACGACGTTGTTGATGATGATGATGATGATGATGATGATGGTGATGTTGATTGATTGTCATACAAGAGGCGGGGGGGGGGAAAGCGATAAAGTACAGAAGACACCAACGTCGAACAACATGTTTTGTAAGTTGAAAGGAGAAACCAGTTTTGAAACGGAGAAAGGAGAAGAAGCAGCTCGGAGGGGGGGGGGGGAAAAAAAAAAAAAAGAAAAAAAGGGGGGGGGGGGGGGGGGGGGGGAGGACGTCGGATCGGAGCTCTACAAATCCATGTTTTCAGTATTTGGGCCACTACTACACTGCTGTACAACAGCAGTAGTGCTGCTCCTACGCTGTGCATATACTGCCGCCGGGAAGGCAAAATGTACTATTAATATACTTCATATAAAATAGAACAGGGAAGCGACGGGGGGGGGGGGAGGGGGGTATCAGTGTCGTCTGTTCTTACTCGTAGTCACTTGCCATGACCCGCATCATCCTTTCGAGACGCAGCCTACAGGATAGGGGGGGGGGGGGGGGGGCGAGGGGGGCGGTTGTCTGCGGTTTTGGGGCGTCACCTTTTGGGCTGCCCTGGTTTACCCACGTGGCAGGCCAAAAAAACAATCCACGTGTACATTTTGTACTCTTACGACGTACGCTTTTCGGATTTGAGGGGCGAGACTACTACTGTGCACTATTGAACCTGCAGTGTACATCACACCATAGACAGACGTGCATGCATGTGGGCACACACACGCGCGATCGAAATATCCAGTAGAAAGAGTCTTCCACATTGTAGAGGGATCACGTTCTGGGAATATTCCCCGTAAAAAAAAAAAAAAAACAGGCGGCGGCGGCGGCAAAAAAAAAGCCTTTGCTTTCCTGATCCCCCCCAACCTTGATCCCACCCGGATATGATCACATTTGGCACCCTGCTCCCGCTCCTACCCACAAGGTGCAGAAATATCAAGCGCGAAGCGCCAACCGTAAACGGTCAAAATTCGTTTGCGTAATGGTCAAAATCGCTCGAAGTATTATACTGGTATGTGCGTATCAACATGCACACATGCAGCTTGGAAACAAACATGAACTTTCAACCAAGTTTGCGATCTCACAACTGGCTTACGTATAATATAAACTGTAACATGTTTCTCTTTTCAACTTGAATTATTTTTTAGATATGATACGTACCTATCAACATAATACGTACGAGTCTGGTATGAATACAACACAACAATGATCAATACCAGGTTTGTACGTATATATAAAGTTGCGAAAAGTGCGAAAATTTCACAAACATAACTATACATATAACGGACTATACGTATGCCATAATGTTCTCTCCTTGTTGACCAGACCCTCTCGTATGACCCTGCTGGCTATATTATCCAAGGAGCTTCCTGCTGGATGCCCTTCTATTCATTACCGTCTTCCGTCTATGTACACGTATGATGAATACATGTATACGTGCCCGGTATTAGTTCAAGTTGCCCGCATCTACGCAACACGCAACACATAACCTGGTGGGACGTTTACTGGGGCTCTCACGTACATCTGCCCGCGTAGGCGAACTTCCTTTGACGTAGACGTGCCTGCACTGATAATAGAGTCTTTTCCCAAGCACAACGACCAGGTCGCACACCAACCAGGCATGCATGCCTCTCCTTAGGGCTAGGGTTAGGATCGGGGTGGTGGCCGCCGTCACCCGAAGCCAAAATAAGCTCACCGTCGGGAACGAATGCCTCACATCTTCGTGACAAAACCCTATCTCATTAGAAACAGTATCATTTTATGCGGGCACGTCTGAGAAGTTCGCCCGCGCGGGCAGATTTACGGCGACTGCCGAGCGGGTGTGGGTAAAAAAAGCCATTTAGGACTCCAGTCCCGTTTTGTGGACAAATTACTTGGAATTAGAGACAAATACATGATGTGTACTGTGGTACTATTAATAACAGGGTTAAGAGACGTTTAAGCCCACCAAGGACAAAACACCTGGAATTATTAGACGACGCGCCCCATATAATTATGTGCAGGAGCATCCTGCAAAAAGTTTTGTGCAGGATGTCCATTTCAATGGGTGAGGCTGGCCTTTCGGGCCTCATGTTTTTTTTGGAAAAACGCCATCAAAACACGCGGCGGCTGCCCCTGCCGACCTCGTGCCCCCTACGGGATTGGGGCTGGGGTAGGGGTTCGGGTTGGGTTTAGGGGTATGTCTGGGGTTGGCTTTTGGTCTGGGTCGACTTGGCGAGGTAGAAATTGACCACTCACAGCCTGCACAAAAACAAATGCAGGATGCTCTTGCACATACTGTGTACTCGTAGCGCGCGCCAAAAAGTGTCTACAACCAACCGCTCAATTCGGTCCGCCTTAAAAGGTGTAGAAAACCAAAACCACTCAATTCGGTCCGCCTAATGTTAGTAGTAACACGAGTGTGCTTCGATGTGTCTCCACAAAAGGGTTTAGTAACTCCCACTTTTGTGTATTTATGGGTTTTGGTGTACACCGCCAACATGAAAAACTGACTGCCCCCTTTAGGGGTTTACTTTTCTTTCTGTCCATGTTGGCTACGTACGTACGCTGTCTCACCGTATCCGACGGCCTCGCTAAGAGGAGGCTCCCCACCGAAGAAAGAATCCTGTGCCCGACACCAACAACATCATGGTGATCATGATGTATGTGATGGTGGTGATAGTGATGATCATGTCGATGATAGCGATGATGATGATGATGATGTTGGATGACGATGGTGATGACGATGATATGACGAACGGCGATAAAATTGACAAGATCGAAAGAGAGCAGACAGAAGAAGGAGACAAAAAAACAGGAGAAAAAGAAGGAGAAGAAGGAGGAGAAAAATAACCAGGAAGAGAAGAAGAGAAGAGTAGTTCGTAGCGTTAATAATTTGTCCGTAGTGCGTGACGACAAAAAAAAAACATCACAAACCCAAAACAGGCAAGAAGAGCAGCACCAACATCATCATCAACAAACGGCGGGTTGAACACTCTTACGAGCCATCATACGAAGCATACGACGAAACATGTTGCATCACAATAATAAAATAACGAAAGTTCGACGAATATGGGTTAGGGCCCATATTAACGAGTATAAAATAAATTCAATTTGGAAAAAAAAAAAAAAATCAAATTCGCTTTTCATTGGTCAACACACGCACCAGCACCAAATATTAGGATCTTGGGGTATAATCTTGGGTGGTGGTGCGGGTTCTGACCAATGAAAAGCCGATTTGATTTTTTTTTTTTTCATTTTTTTTTTTTTTTCTTCGTTAAAACGGGCCCTTACGGAGCCCGATCGGATCACTCAGAAACCGTTTCAGTCAAAAAGTGCTACACTCGTACCAGGTACAATATAGTACCTACCACCCTTGGCGCCAAGAAAAAAAAAAAAAAAAACAAGTGTACGTACATACGAAGGGGATGGATGCCCTGGCCCAGGGGTTGGTTGGTGGAGGGTCAAAAACACCTTCGATACGATGATATATATGATGTCAGATTTTGTTCCCCTCAAAACCCGCGTAGTTCGCGTGATCGAAGTATCTCACTCAGCTTGCAAAAATGAGTTTCGATAAAATCCTCGGATCTCACAGCTAGCTGTCTGTGTGTTTTTTTATATTAATTCTTCAATATATAGGATATTTCGACATATCGCAACGTCGGAGACGATACGAGTACTCGTAGCCGATTTTAGCAGGGATGATGTGTCAAAGACTTAAGTGTCGAATGAATGTCTTGAATCACGGCGATTCACTGTTTTTGGCACAAAAAATATGCGTCTAACCTTGGTCTAACTACAATATGCGTCTAACTACGCGAAATCAGTTTTTTTTTTTGTTTGGGGTGAGATGATACATTCGGCAGATACGGCAAAAACAAGCGAGGATGGGAAAATGAAAACACCAGGGGATGATCCATAAACATCCCCGGGGTTTACACAAAACTCGGATACGTAAAGCGCAGAAGAAGTAAGGGCCTTTAGAATCTTTCTCGAGTGCGTCTTGCACTTGGCCAACGAGGAGGCGTGGGCACCTACTACCTGCTGATAGTGTGATCTGTTTGGTGTGCAAATTAAATGGGGTTTTCACTGACATCATATGCATGGAGGCGTATACATGCCGGGAATAGGGGACGAAAAAAAAAGAGTCAAACAACATGCTGGCGTGTATATATCATACGTGTTTTCTTTCATCGAGAGGAAGATTTGAAAATTTCAATTACGAGTATATATTGTCATCACCGCCTCTGTTTTGTGATCTCCAGGGGGGGAAATCAACTAAAATGTGGGAACGTGAGGAGAACATCTGCATGAATCATCAATGATCAATCCATCAATAACCAACCGGGTGCTGCGATGGCCAGAGCCCAGAACGGAAGAAGGAACAATAAATAATGGTTGAGAAAAAAAAAGAAGAAACAACGACAATGGACACAACAACACCAAGCAACACAGAAGAAACGTTCCGAACGCTTCCTTTTCTTCGTTCTCTTCTTCCATCTCCGATTTACTCAATCAACTCAATACTCGGATGATGCTGGTGTGTGTGTGTGTGTGTGTGTGTGTGTGTGTGTGTGTGTGTGTGTGTGTGTGTGTGTGTGTGTTCTTCACATTAAACCTTCCTTTCTACCCGTCGACTGGTGTACGTACTGCTTGCTGTGTTGTGTGCTACAGGCCCGCTCGTAAACAAAGTGCCCTGCAAAAAACTCAGTCTAAACTTTACGGGGGAAATAAGAAAGTCGACAGCTGTTATACTGAAGTTAGTGCGGGACACACCCCTTTCTCAAATAAGAAAGTCAGTAGTTTTACTACTCCAAAAATGAGAACACACTAATCCCAAGTAGTTTTGTCCCAAAAAAGTGGTTGCAGTTCTGAAGGGGTTAAGCCCGATTTCTGGTTTCTTATGAGCGGGCCGGTGCTGCTGTACAAGTACTGTTTTCGTCTGTATGAGGCTCGCTCGTGGTTGGAGGTGATGGTGTACTCATCATAGCAGGCGAAACCAAGCAAAGCGCGCGCGTACATCCTAACGGTGCAAGCAAAAGATGAGCTTCGACGAAATGCTCGAGCTCATCACTAGCTGTTGTTTTTTTTTTTTAATTTTATAAATAAATAAAGCTCACTCACCACAGCAGTGACCAAGCGTGCTACGAACGAAGAGTGAACTGAACTGGAGCGAAATCGCAAGTTTTAATTCCGGGTTCGGCTACGTAATACTGCTGTATGCAGGCTGGCTGCGCCAACAGCGAGTTGTTGTATATACGTACGAGTAGTGACCCCGGATCTGAGTTATTACGAGTAGATAGGGAGAGAGAAAAGAAGGGCGAAGACAATAAATGGGATCGAGGAAAAAATACTCTCCTGCTGCCATGTACGTGAAGCAGTACTGCAGCAGAAAGTACGTGTTGGTGTAAGCAGACGGGCTTTTTCGAAACAATGGACGACCAACGGAAGAAGACAAAACAAAATGAACACGATCTTGTTTTTATTGGGGGGGTCTTCCAATCCAGTAGCCTTTACCGCACCACTGAATTATTATCTAGGATAAAGTATGGAAATCGGGGAATATTTTATTATATACCTTTTAGTGTAGTCGACCAATTTTTCAAAAAAAAAGAAAAGGTCTTCAGCGCTTCTGTCTCCAAAAAAAAGAGACGCAAAAGGCATCCATCCACCCAAAGCAGTCCCCCTGCTTGCCTGTCTGCCTGCCCAGCTACTACTACTATTATTGTACTCACACCACTCACTGCTACTGCTGCTGCTGTTGATACTGCTGTTGCTCCTGCTGCTGCCGCAAGCAGCGCGCGGCAGAAGAGAGTAAATAAACAGTTCGATCGAGACGTAGTATGTGGCATCCAGTACGTATGTGTCACGTGGCATTGGGTGTACGTGTGCACACATATGATACTCGCGACACGTAATTCTTCGCGAAATAAGACAGATGTACATATACAACGGCAGCAGCAGCAGCAGCAGCAGCAGCAGCAGCAGTATGTGCGAAGACCAAACAGAAGAAGAAGATCGCTGGCGCTCTCAGCTACGAGGGGGTATATAGAGGGATCGAGGTACGAGAAGAAGCAGGGCAATCCACTGGAGAGGCGAGGACTATACGCGCCAGAGTTACGATGATTCGTGCTTTTGCATGCTTTTACACACGGGATCCATGACCCAAAACATGATGACCAATACGCCACGCACATTAAACTCCAATCATACTGTACATGGGGTCCCCAACTAATGCTTGCATGGCATGCTGTTCGTACACCAGGTGGTATCTATACAGCAGTAATAAGTTGTGCTCACCTGGTCCTGGTACTCCAGAGGCACCGAAGTCTGGAGCACTAATGGTTCTTCAGCACTCATCGCTCTCGTCTCGGTCGCGGGTTCGCGAGAGAGCTGTGCTGTCAGTTGGAGATGTTGGTGCGGGTGGCCGCCGACGTTGTGTGATGAGTGTTGTTGTGCTGGTTGTGCTGGTGGTTTTTTTGTCGAGAGGGTTTAGAAAAGAGAGACGTGCCATCATCATCATCAGCACGCACAACAAGAAACAACAAAAGGGGCGCCACGCGGTTCATCAAAAAATGAGATGAAATAATGGTCGTAGAACTCGTAGATCTTCTTCCAAAGTCCTTCAAGTGATGTCATAAATCGTAAATTGTAGTTACCGATGGAATGGACCAATGGGGAGAGAGGCGATAACCAAAATAGTCGAAATATCGTACCCGAAATCATTCGCTGATTGGATCACCGAAGAGCTGGACTCAACCGTAGGTTGTTTAAACGTCAGCAAACGAATGCTGGAAACCAGTAAATAAACAGCAAACCTGGTGGTGATGACCGCGAATCGAAATGTGTGATGACGAAGTTTTTCAAGGTACTTGGTTTTCCGCTGCGCTGCAGCTCTGCTGCTGCTTGCTGTGTACCTCGTCGATCATCCGTACCAGGTATCATTTGTTTTGTCTTTTTTGTTATTACGTCTCGTATTGTTTGCCCCAGGCCTCTGTTTCCAGACCTTCTCTCCTCGTACCCCCCCCCCCCCTCCTCCCCCACCCGCGGACGCCTCCTCTGTGTGTGTGTCTATCTCTCCACGACTTCAGTACCGTCAAGAGTATGAGCTACTGAGTTCTTGCCCCGTTAGCCATAACACCCTTGCCTTATTCATATGTAAAAAATATCTCTTCTTCTCTTGCCTCCTCTTACTTTTCCATCGTTGTCGATTTTTTTTTTTTCTCCTCCTTCCCATCTTCTTTCCTTGCTCCCTCTTTCTTCTTTCGTTCTTTTTCGTTTGTTTAATACTGAAACTCTTTATTATCTTTTTTTTTTTTTTTTTTCTCCATCCATTATTAATCTCGCCCTCCTTTCTCTCTTCCTTCCTTCGAACCACTCGGTCACCAAATAGCTCTTCTCCCTCCTCCCCACTACGGTTTTCCTGCATTTTTATCGCAGAAGATTATACACTTCTGCCTCGTCGACTTGCGTCGGATTCCGCCTACCCACGCCACGAAGGCGCTCTCAGCAATTGGTTCCTTTTTATTTTTTCAAATAAAGACAAAATCTCTCACCACGGTGGGATTCGATCCTGGGTACCAATGATAGTAGTCTTTGAAGCTGACCACTACTCTACCGGGGCGACCGGCTTAAAAAATAATCACGCACGTTGATCATCATACTGCTCCTGCGTACTCGTAGACACATACATGTCATATCATAGCCGTAAATATCCAGATTATTAATATTAAGGGCAGCGGCCGAAAACAGGTACACCTGGTCCGTTCGGGCCCAAAAACAGGTACATACTAAAATCAAGTTTAAAACGTTTTTTTTTCTTTCTTTTTTTTCCATATTTTCATGGAAGCGGCGGCGGCGGCGGCGCGAAAAAAAAAGCGGCGTAAAAAACAAACACAAAAAAAACAGAAGATCACAGGGGAGCGGGGAGAAGGTGAAGGAGGAGTAACGTATATAGGGGGGGGGGGGCGGGGGGCGTACTCATTTGTTGCTTGCCTTAGTCATTTGACCATTGACCACACAACGTATATACGTAGGGGGGGGGGAAACAAAAGTTTTGGGCTTGCTATAATTTGCAGCGCGAAAGTTGCTGCCAATGTATATCAAATAGCTGTGTATGAGTACGAGTACTCATCATACCGCTGCTTGCTGCAGGTATTAATAATGAACTAAGAAACACGTCGTCAGCTGTGAATTATCTCCCAACCGGTCGATATTCAGCTTTGCTAGCTGCGTGGCGTTATTCCATGATGTTATTGTTAGGTACATTTCCTCGCGACTGACTACTGGCCGGCGACTCCCCTGGATGCTACCAGGGTCGACGAGACGATAATACTTGTAGAACGATTTCCGATTGATTTCGTCCCATATCATCACGTGTACCGAAACAACAGCAGATCACACGAAAGGGGCAGGTATTAAATAAAATTATTATAAATACGTCAGCTGTGAGTTCAACCGATTGAATAGTAGATACTCAACTTTGCGAGCTGCGTAGAATTTTTGTTCTATGTGTTATTTGTGGTATTGGTGTAGGCTTCGTGATCTACTAGGAAACTAGTAGTTACTACTCGATTTTATAATAAGCCGTTCGCGCGTGTTATGTGTGTATTGTAGTATAGTGTTTTTTCAGGCAGTTCAGCTAATTGCACGCGCAGGTTCTTCAGCAATGATCCCTACTCTTCGAGTATACATATCGTTCGGGATATCATATAGCCCTAAAGAGGAAGGAAGGAATGGGCCGTACCATCGCAGAATGTTTTCAGACTCACGGAGATATGTAAAATGCCCGAGACTACTCGTACATACAGCAGAGTACACTACACCACCAACGATATGACGCTGCGACGGGGGTTGTGGGGTACATATATATATATATATGCATCGGCGGGGACAGCTCGCAAGATCGTGGAGGGCGGCGATTTCGGAGGAGGAGGAGGAGGAGGAGGAGGAGGAGGCCGCGAACCCAGAACACACAGAAGGGGGGAGGGCGACGAGAGGAGAGGCAGGGGCAACATGCGCATGCTGCGGACTGCCTCTAGGAGACTCGGCAGAGGGGGGGTCGAGGGACAGTCACATACATGCCGGTACCCGTCCCGTGCCCCCACGGAGGGACTGAGCAACATCACTCTTCTTGTCTTGCATCAAGCTGGATCGAGCGAATCGCGTCGCGAGAGGGTACGTATATAGATCCGAGGTCCTGCATCGTGTGCCGCCGCGAGGGGGAAATACGACCTCCCCCACCCGGCGGAGCTTACTATTAACGGGGGACCATAGTAAATAGGACCAAATATTGTTAGTGAAACTAGGTAAATGTATAGGTTTTTTTGTACACCGTAGGTCCTGTTTACTATGCCCCCCCCCCCCGTTCCCATCTCATTGAAGCTGTCACCCATATGCAAGTCCGCTTCAGAAGCGGTTCTTAGTAGGATGCAGCCCACCCTTCATGCTACTCGCCCAACACCTCACGGCAATTCGCGCGTGGTGCTAGCAATGTCTGCCTGGTCGGTGAAAACCCGACATGCTCCGTCCCGACATTGTAGGGATGCGAGGGTCTATGTTTATACGACTACGGCATGCATGAAAATGAATTACACCCCCCCCTGGCGACTCCCCCAACACCTCACGCCGAATTCGTGCTTGGTGCTAGCAATGTTTGCCTGGTCGGTGAGAAAGAACCCGACATTGACTGCCGTCGCGCGCGCAGGTTGTGGGAGTGCGTGAAGCTAATGCGTAACATATGGTCCAGGCAGAACAATTTTTCCTAAGGGGGTACAGGGTTTTTCTCCTTCATTTTTGAGAATTGACACATGAAACAAAGTGCTCCCGAATCGCGCGGCCGAGAGGAACCCAAAACCGGTCTTAAAAATAAAATCCATGAACAATGGCCATTTTTCGAAAAAAAATGAGTTTTTTTTTTTTTTTTTACCTCAAAAACGGCAAAGATATGACCCAAAACGACGCCCAATGAATGCTGGAGTTGTCGAGAAGACACTCTTTATAACCAGGTTTACATACAAAGCAGTAGTGCATATATTACGTGCGAACACACTGCAGAAACTGAATCACTGCTACATCGCAACAAGACTAAACCTTCGCATGCTGTAGCTTCAAAAGACAGCGGGTGTGTGTACTCCAGTACACCAGCTCTGTGTGTGCCACCTGGTATATACTGCTGGGTGTGTGTACTCCACTACACCAGCTGTGTGTGTGCCACCTTGTGTGCTGTTGTACTCGGTTCTTGTCCTGCTGTGGTAGTCTAAGTTCAAGTGTTGCTGCTGTGGTACTGTAACTTCAAGTGTTACTGCTGTGGCACTCTAACTTCAAGTGTTATAGTGTTTGAAAAAAACAAATGAGCGCGCCATTTTTTACAACCGCTTTTCTCGGCCCACAGAGTTTTGTTTGAAAAAATAAAAAACATGGTCCTGGGTCCAGGTCCAATTCATCCGAATCCGAGAAGTTTTTCTACATTCATCGTTTGAATTTCGCGCTAATATCTCCACAGCTGGAGCCGGAAAAATACGGTTTTTCACCCATATCTCGCTTCACAATAGAAAAAAAAAAGAAATGTCAACTCAGATTTTTTCCCCTTGACGAGATACGTTCAAATCCGGTGTAAAACTAAAATGACGACCACCGTGTCGACCTTCAAAATCTTAACCAGTGTTTGTCGGAAAAGCGGAATACTCCGACCCAACGACGAAAAAAACACATCTGATACGATGGTTCGATCCGCTTGAAAGAGAGCTTTCCGGCACTATATTTTTTGTCTTGTGAAAATAAGTGACCACCTCAAAACAACTCAATATCTGAATGTCGAAATTTAGGAAAAATTGTTCTGCCTGGACTATACGGACTACGTGGCCCCAGCATGAATAGTGGGGACTATCCCCCCCGCCCCACCTCCCGAGGTCATGCTGACGAGGGTGGCGGACTACCCCCCTGCCTGGGGTTTCGCCCCGTACTCGTGCCGTCCCCTCTTCCTGGACTGGCTGTTCGTGACCCCCTCCCAGATCCTCTCGATCGGCCTCGTCTATACCCCCCTTGCAACCGCTCCCCTCCCCCTCTCGCTATTCGGCACCGTCTCCCCGGGTGTCGTCGACGCGGCTTCTGACCTTGTCCGGGTCATTCCCGGCTGTTCCACTGGCGTGGCATCGCTTGCTTCCCGCGTTCTGCTGGCCTTCTGTGGTGCCCGGAGCTGCGATGTATTGCCATAGCTGCCCCCTTCTCCCCGGGTCTCTTTCTAGCGCCGGCCCCGATCCTCCCGGCGCAGGTGCCGCCTCCACCGGAAAGGGAGGGAGCGCGAAACCCTCCTCCAGTGCCTTTCAAACCCCGAGGGTCCATCCATCGCGTTAGACGTTCCTCCCACTCGGCGTCGAGGCCTACCAAGTATTCTTGGCCGTGGGGCCCAATGTAGAGCCGCCGGTTTNGGGGGGGGGAGTAGGAGGAGCAGGGCGCGCGGCAGGAGCGGAATGAACGGGGGGAGCAGCTGGAGCGGTAGGAGTGTTGGGAGCAATGGGTGCGGTGGGGGCGGGGGGAGTAGTGGGAGCAATGGGAGCGTGGAGAGAAGCGCGAGCGGGCGGAGGGGGGTAGGGTGCTACCCCCGTCAGCAGGCCGGGAACGGGAAGGGGAGGCGGAGAGAGTGGGGATAACGATGGGAACGAGTGGAGAGTCGGGAGAGAAAAGACCGGGGGGGGGCGGGGGGAACGGGGAGAGCGGTGGGAGCAGAGGGAGTGGAGAGGGCAAGGACGGCAAAGTCAGCGGGGGGTCTCGGGGGGAGCAGAGGGGGTGGAGGAGGCAGAGGGGCCGGGCAGGGGTACAAGGAGCGATCCTAGCAGAGAGGGCGGAGGTAGGGAGGGGGGAGGAGATGCGGAACCGGAGAGACGCGAACTAGTGGTGTAGGGGGGCTGGAAGGGAGACAGGCGAGCCAAAGAAGTGGAGGGAGAGGAGTCGCATCGAACGACAGTGGGTCAAGCACTCCAAACGGAGAGGCTCCAGCGGGAAGATCCCCCAGGGCGACGGCGAGGAGACCCGGGAAGGCGACGCGCCCCCGTGCCTTTCTCGGCGATACGAGAGGCGGAGTGGCGTGCGGGGTATGCGGTGTAACGCTCCAGCTCGGGCACCGGGCGATACGCTTTCCATGTGAGCAAAGACGCCACGTGCTTCACGTTCGTTGTGTGGTTGAGGCCCTCGCGGAAGGTGCGACACCGGCACCACTCCGCTGCCTAGTAGCTAACTGCGGAGCCCAGCACCTAAGACGGGACGCACTGGAGGCGGCAGTTCAAGCAGATCCGAGTATCCGCAACCAGGCCGGGAGGATGGGAGAGGGAACCATAGGCGACAAGGACCTGCGGAGCCGAGGGTTTTGGTACGGATGGGATCAGAACAGCCTGGTTATAGGGCCACCACTCGACGCCGTTTCGTTGGGTGACCTGAGGCAACGATTCGCAACCGGAAAAAAGTGCAGCCGCAGCTAGCAGGCGCACATTCGCGCCTGAGCGTTAATGTGTTCGGCACCCTCAACCACGTTATGGGAGAGCATCAGCCGAACAGGGACTCGGCGACGCCGAACGCGCTCCTACGAGCGACTAAGTTATGATACCTTATGTCAGCTATTATCCACTCACTGGACGGCCGGATCAAGAGGCGACAGAGGTTCGCATTGGTGGAGAGCGGGGACATAGTGCTTCTGCTCCCATGGCTGATGGCGTTCACCAGGGGAGGGGACTCCAGGCCAAGGGATGCCGCCCATGAAGATTCGGAGGGGGCGAAGCTCAAACGAGCGTCGTCGGCGTGTCGCCACGACGGAGTGGTCAAAGTGGCAGCACACCAAAAACATCTGGCAGAGCAACGATCAGCGGGAAACGAAGAGACGTGGACCACACTGGTGTCCAAGTTCCCATTCGAAGACCACGCCGCCGTTTCCCCTGCGGCGGCGGCGGCGGCTGCAGTGCTGGCGAGCGCTACCGAGATCGATGATGGAAATGCCCCCCCTTGGCGTACGGACGACGAGTACGCGTCCGAGGTGCTATTCGACGTCATCAGCCCCCGCAGCGCCCTCTCAGGACCCGGAAACGACTCTCAACGATTACTCTACCTGCAGTTCATCATCCACGCCGCCATCGGGTGGAAGGAGTTCGGAAAGGGGATGACAGCCTTTTGGCGGAGAATCGTCGACAAGCCGGACGCGTTCCCGGCAGCGTTCTGGCAGCTCTTCTTGAAGTCGAGCCTCACCGTATTAGGGGGAAAGTGCCGGCTGGTTTGCGTGAGGATGACATCTGGAGGAAGCTCATCACCGCAGGGGTTGTGCGACAATGGCGGCCGCGGTTGGAGGAGGTCGACCGAGAGGTAAGACAGTTTGAGGTCACCGTACCCGACGGAGTGGAGCATGTGGGTCTCAGGGCTAGAACGCTGCGCGAGACGGGTATTTGGCTCGTTCTCACCCACTGCTACAACGCCTTCAACACCGTCAAAAGGGAGGCGGCGCTTGTAGAGGCGGCCAACTGCGTGCCAGCGCTCACGCCGCTTGTGGCCAAGTGCTATGGCACAAAACCCGCTGACGTCTTTCTTCGGATGGACTCCGAGGAGACCAGGACGATCGCCTGCTCTAGCGGAGTCCAGCAAAGAGACCCCATGGGGCCGACAATGTTCTGTCTGGCATTACGACCAGGGCTGAACCGCTTCCGAGAGGAGGTTGAGGGGGAAGGGCTGGAAGTATTTGCGTACATGGTCAATGTATCTCTCGGCCTTGGGGGATCACAGCAGGCACGGTCAGAGGCTTGGTCTTCCTGCGTCAAGAGCTAGAAGATATCGGCATTGTAGTCAACCCCGCCGAGACCGTGGCACTACCACACAAAGGGCACGCCCCGACGGCGTAGGATACTTCGCTCCTGGAAAGTGTTGATGTCAGCATCGCAGGTGAAAGGAGGAGAGACGGTGGTGGGTGTCCCGACCGACACGGACGAATATGTGGTGGACCGAGCAATGGAGGTAGCGAGGGACGGGGGAGAGGATCGCCTAGCGCGCTGCCTCGCTAACATGTCGGACAAGCTAGCGGCGGCCCTCGTCGCCATCGAATCCCTCGGGTAGAGGACAAGTTACCTGGAAAGGCTCTGGACACGAGGCTGTCCCTGGAAGGATACAGAAGAGCAGACAACGGAGCACAGTGGGCGCACGAAAATATCCTGGAGCGACCCGGAGCGGAGGAGGCACAGTCGTTTTTCCAGGAGAGATGCCCTGGTACTCAGCTGACTCTGAACCCTCGTCAGCAAGCCCAAGCACGACTTTCCGCAGAAGCAGGAGTGTTAGGGCTACCGTCGACGGAAGCGAGGCGAATGTCTGCCTCCATTGCAAGCAGGGTGGGGACCCTACTGGGGCTTCTAGTAGACCTCACGGGCCCATTAGGAGACCGGGTGAGGAGAGGGCTCTCCGAATCGAGCATCATTGCTCAGCTATCATAGGTGGCAGCTTACAGGAGATTCGAGAAACATGGGGGGTCTGAAAGGAAACGATGGCAGAAATCGTCCCCGAGTCTTAGCTGGGATGGGATCTAGGTGCAGAGGGGGGCCGGGGCCCCCCAAGAACCCCAGAGGCCGACATGTTGGCTGCGCACATCGCCGTCACTACGAACCCCACGAAAGCCGAACGCAAGTTGGGCAAGTTGGTCAACCAGGGCAGGCATGCTGCCCACACAGCCTTGCTAGGGAAGCTGCCGTAGACATCACGCCCGCAGGGACCGGGTGACCGGCTTGGAAGGTGTGAGACGAAGGCCTTCGCCAAGGCTCGTTACAGGGGCCTGCAAGGGGCAGGAGCCACCGCATGCCTTCGGGCGAGGCCGACAGACTCGCTCCGGGTCATACCCGCAGCAGAGTTCCGTGGGCATGGGGAGGCGTTTCCTAGGGATCGGGGAACACGCGGCAGTGAGGGGCGCCTGCTGCAATGCAGTCAACGTGAACACCCGGCACGCACGCATCTGTCCCAAAGCTGGGGCGCAAGTGAACCAGCACCAACCACTTCTCACACGCGATTTTCGCTTCATTAAAGCAGCTCGGAATTCCACACTAAGTAGTGGAGAGCAGCGAACCGTCCACTGGGGAAAGGAACCTGCGGATGGATATCCTCATCAAAAGATAAAGTCTTCGAGACGCTCCGAACCGGGAGCATAGGGACAAATCCATCCTACTGGACGTCACCCGTGTAGACCCGCAAGCGCAGGTACACCTGCGTGGAGGCAGTGCTGCTGATCACGATGGATCAGCTGCCTCTACCTCCGAGGCGCGCAAGTGTCAACACTACGCTCGTTTGAGACATGTGTCCTTCGACAAAACCGAGTCATAAACTTGCCACTTTAGCGGTGGAAAGCTTTGGGTGCCTCGCAGGTAGAAGGAAGCAACTTCATCGACCAGCTAGCAGCTAGCGTCGTGGGGGGGAGTGGTTGAGGATCCATGTCAAGAAAGGGGGGGGTGAAGTAACGCCTGTTACGACAGTTTTTCATGGGTCCGAGGGTTTCCAGAGAAGGGCTGGGCGTGATGATCAAAGGGGACAATGCGAGATCAACCCGGAGATGAAACGCCTGCCGCGTAAGGATGGGGCGTGGGCTACACGTGAGCACACACAACTCCCTCGTACGAAGCTCCCCATAGGTTGTTCTGTTACCCTCGGCGCTTTACTACACAATTGTCAAGGAGAGTACCTTTTAGGACAGCGCTGCGTACACGATGGCTTACCAGCAAAGGACCGCAGGCTGCTTGGTACAACGAACGGTCAGTCAGTGCATGGACTTTTAATGAGCGTGAGCGTGTTGTGTACTTGCCCAGCACGGAAGGCTGGGGAGGAGGGCTCCGGGATTAATACAGTCGGTGTGTTTTGTGTCGTACATGTTGAGCTATGGCGAGCTATGGCGAGAGCCCGGAGCGAAGCTCCCATCATGAGTGATATGCATGCAGGTGATATGATTACCTCCTTAGAGCTGATGTACGCACAGCAGGTTACTCTGACACGCCTACTCCAGGTTATCTCGGTGGCCACACAGGTCGCCATTTCGAGGAGGGTGTCGCGATTCAAGCTCCAGCTTAGAGACCGCCAGGAAACAAGAAGAAGCAGTGGGGGGGGGGTATACTTCATATTCATGCATGGCCGTAGTCGTATGACCATAGACCCTCGCATCCCTACAATGCCGGGACGGAGCATGTCGGGTTTTCATCGACCAGGCACACATTGCTACCACCAAGCGCGAAGCGCCGTGAGGCGTTGGGCGAGTTGCATGAAGGGTGAGCTGCACCCTACTAAGAACCGCTTGTGAGGCGGACTTGCATATGGAAAACAGCTTCGATGAGTTGATTTCATTTCCGGTGTGGGGGGGGTGACAGACCCACACCGATGGCGTGGGGATAGAGCTTGGATGCAACTTAAAAATTATAATAGAAAATGGGGGTACGTCATGAGAAGGAAAGAGTAAGGGCAACAAATGGAGTAGGCAAAGCTCAAGCCGGAAGTAAGTACAGAAGAAGGGAGTAGATTTTGTGCAGAGTGCTGTTTTTAATTTTGTGGTGGTCTTCTTTCGGAGTGCTTATGAGTGGTCAATGTTAAAGCTCATGCTGCTACACAGCCATTGTCGGATGACAAGGATAACAATGATAATATATTGCGGCAACCGGCACTACTCTCCGTACACTGTCACACTCGCTATCATACGCCCCATCTATAATATATTATGTGCCAAGCGATTTCACAGGCACAACAAGCAAAAAGCTGGCCCTACTCAACCAGCACTATATTAATAGAGGGATCACTGCGACTACTATACTTTTACTGTACAGTGCCCTGCACATACAAAACACACAAACTCGTCGTATAGAGAGTAGCGCGGCAGTCTCCGTGCGTATCGCAGGTGCACCGTGTGTGTACTGCTTGCTGTGTACGATAAGTATGTACTATTGCGTACAGCACGCCTTTGTTGTACTACAGTACCACAACAACAGCTACAGCAACACTAAGTAGTAGTATTACTGTGTATAACCATTACTACTACTATTATACTGCTTGCGGACGCAGAAAGCTGATTGAGCTCACGTCCCGGCGGGGGATTCGCTGCTGGATGTAACACATTCATGTTCATATCATAACTAACTGGTACGAACAAAGCAATACTCGGGTTTTGCGTTGTTGTTTTGTGGTGAACTAATGATGTGTGCCACAGCCAGTTCACATCGAGTCATTGGGGGATGGTCCAGCCACATCCTATCTATACACTATACACTATCAATACCAACAGTCCCATGTCAACGAATTCAGGCAGTACAGTAATGGTACAGGTAGGTGTAGTAGTTCACATTGATTGGTGGCACACAGCCGACCCGCGAGACTTTTAAAAGCGTGCGCAATGTTGGGGGGAAGTGCGTGTGTGTGTGAGAGAGAGAGAGGAATGATGACTGTTGTGTGCTCCTGACATGCCACACACGCGCAACGCACCGTCACAGAGTACCCACTCCCGAAATTCAGCACACGAACAAAGAGCACGGGTGGGTGACATCCTATGTTTGCTATGATATATACCAGTACTTGTTGTGCTGCACGTACAGTTAGGGCATACGTACCTGGTACGTATACAGAAGAAGTGCTGCGCGTACATATATATATACTTGTATGACGTACTTCGTATAATAGCAAAAAAAGGTATTGACAACCCCCCGGCGAGATATTCCGGGTAGTCTACAAACATACTACCTTGGGGAGCGGTCATTATGCTATCCCCACCGCACCGGGCCCCTTCGGGGGTCAGGTCGGGTCAACATGCTCAAGTTCCCGAAGGTCGTAGACAGCAAGGGCTGATACTTCCGAGGGGGCATGGAGTGAATTGACACACGACACGAAGTGCACGAAGTGAGACGTGGAAGTGTGGAGGGCGTAAGCTTTATTTTGACCCATCCGCCGGAGGATAAAAAGTCGTGTCCCCTCTTGTGCCAACATTTGTTAATCCACACTACTATTAACAGCTCAAGAAATTGACTAATTGATTTCATCCACCCCCCCCC